>JABFPB010003919.1:0-15944 GCA_022817645.1 Ceratoteleas bidentatus | reverse complement strand
AGAACAAATTAATAATGTTAAAAACTTTATAATTTGTATGTTGTTATAAAATTGATTAATTCATCATTTTTGAAAAATAGCAGATTTAATTTCAATTTACTGGTGAAACAAAATTTTGACCAATTTGACCGTGAATTGACCAGTCAATTGACCAAAAAGATTTTGACCAGTCACAGAATCACACTTTTTGGAGAAAATATTTTATATTAATTTCATAAGGATATCAACTTTATAAAATCACAAAAACGTTCAATTATTTAAAATTGATATTAATTAATGTTCTTCTTTTATGAGTTAAAAAACGAAATAATAAACCGAAAATTACCATTATTTTTAAACAACTGAACATTTTTAATTCAGTAACTGTAACTCTTATTCAAGAGAGAAATTTATTGTACAAAATTTGACGAAATGCATTTTGCCTTCATTACTAGAGTTTTTCTAACTATTACAATAATCCTATAAAATCTCCGGGATGATTTATCCGGAGATAAATCATTCCGGTAATATTATCATTTTTGGTAACAGTTACAAAATCTTTCGTAATGGAGGAAATCTTTCGCATTTTGTCATATTTTTCGAGTATAACACTTACACGAAATTCTAGAAACGCTTACAAAAGTTTCTCTCAATGCATATATGACCCATACACAATTTTTTACCCGTAATCTTAAAATGTTCAAATACGTCGTTTTTAACCCGAGCGCAGCTTGAAAAACCGCAATAACGAATTACGTCGGGTTCGCGCGCAATTCAAATTCATTTTTCCACTCGTTTCCGCGGCTCGGCCCGGCCTCAATGGAGCGCCACCAAGCCGAATAATTTTCCGGCAGCTGCGTTCCGCTTGACACGAATCGCCGCGCCACCTTTAATTTCTTCATTATCGCCCGGCCTGTCTTTTATCCCGGGCTCTTCGCGCGGCCGCGCTCCACCCTTTCCAAGCCTTTCCGGCACTTAGACGTCACCTAAATGGCACGGGGCAGTGGTTCTCAACCCGGTCGACAGCCACTCCGTCGAGGGCCGGCCATTATTCCGCAATCATTACAATTACACTCGTTCTTTTGTGATCGCGCGGATTTCCATCTCGGCGAAAGTGGGCCGCGCGCGAATCCAATTGCGTTTTGCCATTCGGCCTTAATTAATCGGATGTTTACGGCGACGTTTGGTTCCGCAGTAAGAAATCGCTGGTGTAGGTGTGACGGTGATTTTTTTCATCGACCTTTCGAAAAAGTCGCGCCCGGTCGCACTTTTGGGTTGAGCGCGGTTCATTCACGGATCCTCTCGGTTACTGGCAATTCAGCTCCGCCAAGAATATGCCTTATTACTCGATGAAACTCAATGCTACGCGAAAGACGATAATTGGATTTTGTTACGGCGAAAGGAAAGTGCCAATGCGATCCGCACTTTCCCTTTCCGCGATCCAATTCGCGCTTTCCATTTCGCGATCGAAACGGGTTCGTAACGTCGATCCTGTCAGGATAGCGATCCTATTGGAATGGCGATCCTGCCAGGATTGCGATCCTACCAGGATGGCGATCCTATTAGAATGGCGATCCTGCCAGGTTGGCGATCCTATTAGAATGGCGATCCTGCCAGGATGGCAATCCTATTGAAATGGCGATCCTGCCAGGATGGCGATCGTATTGGAATGGCGATCCTGCCAGGATGGCGATCCTATTGGAATAGCGATCCTGCCAGGATGGCGATCCTGCCAGGATGGCGATCCTATTGGAATGGCGATCCTGCCAGGATGGCGATCCAGGATCGTCATTTGTGACTTCCCAATTCGCGCTCTCCATTTCACGATCGAAACGGGTCCCCGATTTTTTACACTTACCCCCCACTAAGACGTCATTATTTAGGTTTATTTAAAAAATTTTTTTTTTAATTTTCTGTAATTTTTTAGTTTTTAAGCGACGATTCTCAAATTTTGCGGGCATTTAATTTGAACGAAATCTGAAATTCGCGAGCGATTTTCAAATTTCGCGGGCATTTAATTTTCCTTGCGGCGCCAAATTCAAACCAAAATTTACCTTGCCCCATATTTTCGTTTTTAAATCAACAATTTTTATTAAAAATTTCTAAACTTTATGAACAATCGATCGCTTCATACTAAACTTCGAATTTCAAGTTTCGCGGCCATTTAATTTTTCTCGCGGCGCCAATTTCGAATCGAAGTTTACGTTCGTCTATGAAAATGGCTTTTTTATGCGAGGAGAGGGAAAACGGCAGATAAAATTAGACGAACGCGCGCAACCGGAATTCGATTTTGGCGGGAACTCGAAATTCCCAAAGCCCCGTCGATCGAGCGCGCGATCGGCTGATTGAGTGTGAAATTGCGTCGCTTCCACACACTTTCCCCGGCGCGCGCTTTATACGACGTCGATTTTCTTGCTCGGGCGTTTTTTGCCTCGGCGCAGAAATTCGCAAATGATTCGCGAAGGAACACCGGTATTTCTGCGACGGAAATTTATGCGAAGTAATTACTGTAATTGCGAAAGATGATATTGATCGATGCCGGGGATGACGCGCCGAACGCCGTTCGACTTTTTGTCGCGTGGATTCCTCTTCGTTCTTGTTTTCGTCGAAGCGAAACACGCGTTTTTTTATTTTCATTTCAATTTACGAGCAGCTTTGTGATGAGACTTTCATTTACAACAATATGTCGCGAAACATGTTTCGAACAAAAAGCACGATTACAGTAGACATAAGAAAATATTAGAAAAAAATATTTTTTTCGACAAAGAAGATATTTGTTTTCTTGAACAATATAGACATGTTTATTCAAGTTTATCCTAAAGAGAAAAGGGGAAAATAATATTTTCGCCGATCCCTTTTTTAAGAGGGATTCCAAGTGATGGACTCAAAGATATGATAAAGTCATCATAAATAAAAAGATAATATTTTAGGGGATTATAGAAAATCTTCAAAGAGAACTTCAACTTTCGAAAACAATTATATTTCTAAAATAACTGATCTTTTCTTCCTGTTATTTTTTAACAAATTACTTTTTTTGAATGTATTTTATGTTATTTTAAAAATAAAATTAAAATTTTGTGTGAAAAAGCAGCCAGAAATATTCACTTTCTTGGACACAAAAGAGTCTCATTCAAGCCCCTCTGACTTCACCAGTTTTCAATGTTAAAGCGCTTGCCAGCGTTTCCAGAAATCCGGCAGGGGCGCAGCGATCGGGGCGGCCGAAGCCGCCCGCTAACAGACGTCAACATAACCTACAATTCACCGTATGCGTTGACGTGATTAATGAAAAATGCCGACAAAGTGAATCGCAGTCGGTTGCACATCCGGGTATAAAACTAATTTTGAAAAATGTAATTTTTTTAAAGTCCCCAAAGATACAAGTACAATTTTCTACAAGTTGTCAATTGAATTTTTCCTTTTTTCTAATTTATTTCTGTATTTCAGATTCTATTTTATTTAAAATTCAATAAAGCATTTCAGATGTGTAATCAGTTCATAAAGAATCCAAAACTCACGAAAACGATAATAAAATATATAAACAATAGAAAGATATTCGCATTTTAACTTTGATTCGTCATTATGATGAATATATTTTATTATTACATATTGGACCTGATTACATATTTGGATAATTTTTTCTAAATGTATATAAAATAGAAACATAAATACATTTAAAAAATGTGAAAAAAAGACGTGACAGGCGACGAAAGCGGCAGGCCGCCCCGATCTGAGCGCCACCTACAACTTTTTCGTCGTTGGCTAACGGCCTGGCGGCCCGAGTTAGAGGGGGCTGGTCTCATTTATGAACATTTTACTACAAAACGGATAATAAATATCTCCAAGAAAATATTTACTCGCAATAAAATTTGGTTACAAAAGTATTTTAAAATAATATAACGTTTGATAATATTAACTAAACATTTATTAAAATATCCAAAACTGACAACTTTTAAGAAAAGTTACAATGAGACCAAATTTGGATCGAAAACTGATCATAAAATATCTCGATCAGATTGGTTTTTATACGGGAAATTGCATTCGAATTATTCAATTCGAAATTACAATCGAAAGGACAAACGTATTGTAAAGTACATTATTGAAACCATCGATTTCGAGGAGATTAAAGAAATATGTCTCTATTTGATGATAATATCACCATTCGACGTTAGCGCAATCTTTCGTTCCGTTTCTTTTGCCGCGCATATTTCGCGACATATGTCGGGCCGGAATTTGTATATTCATATTTATTCATCGAAAAAACCCCCTTGAATAGCAGTTAAAATCCATCCCCGCGTTACCTGAATATCAAAAATTTATATTCCGCAACGCAGTTGTAAGTGTACCAAGCGTTGAACAAAGAGCACCTCGCAATGATCAAGATACATTTTTAGTATTCCGAGATGGTTTCGGATTAAGTTTTCGAATGTAATACTGAAACAGAGATTGAAACAACGGGAGTGCAGATTTGTATTCAATTTTTTTGCTTTTGATTTTTCTTGTGATTTATGAAATATTTTTCAGTAGAGCTGATGCACTCAAAAACTTCAAAAGATGCGAAACCATTCATATTTGACCATTTGAATGCAAAATTTTACTTTTCGTATATTCTCTTAATCCCTTTAACTCTCTACTTTTTAGATAAAATTTAACAGAACTGTTTCGGAAAAATATAAAAAATTCCTTAAAAAAGAGAAAATAATCGATATATATTCTCCTCCGTGAGAAGGAAAATAATTTGAATAAGTAAATTGGATGTCATATTTTAAGAAATATTTCCCTGCTTCGAAGTCGAAAGTAAAATCTGGAAGTTCTTAAAACACTTTAAGAATTATGATTTAAAAGTTGTTTGATTTAAAATTCAATTAAATTAAAATAAAACAGTTTCCATTAAATCTGAACCAATTTTGTCACAATTCAAATAAAATATGATCCTTCAATAAAAAATCTTCAAAAATCCGAAATCGAAATTCATTTTCTATTGAAAATGAATTCCCCAAACCACTCGGAATGGAAAAACGAGCTCTAAAACATTAACACGCCACAATATCAAAAATTCACGTCAACTTTTTATCCCTTCGTAGCGGATCGCGAATTCCCAGCAGTCTGCGAGGTAATTCCTGGGAACATTTGCTGCAAGCCAAACATCCGCGTTGACGTCACCGGGGCGTCGCAGTGATCTCAATTAATAATAAACGCGACTATCAATTCGGAGCCCAGGTGTCCCCGTTCGACAGAAACGCGTATGTGTCTCGGAACGCGTTTCCTTATCTGCGCGACGAAGAAACGGGAACGCCGCAACGCGATTTGAAATCTATCGGGTGTCGTTGCGTGCATATCGACATTATGACAGGCACGAGCGGATAAATTAATAAGTCGCGGAGATATTTTGCAATCGATTGTTTCGAGAAGAAATTTTTGGATCGGGCAAAAAAGGATTTGCGAGACATGTAAGATTGAGTTGAGATGTAATTTTTTATTATTTTAATTAAATTTTTACAAATGATCTCTTTTATTTAGATGATAGTAATTACAATGAAAATAAATTAATATATTAATTAAAATCTTGTTCGCTTGATTGGTAACATAATTCTTTCTCATTTTTTTTGCATTAAAATTTCAATAAAAGTTGGGGGCAATTTGAACACAATATATTAAACATAAAAGCTACTTTACTGTATTTTTGCAAAGAAAATTGCGCATTAATTTAAGGAGATTTGAACATCCGTCTCGCAAATTAAAACCCATTTTCGTTTCCAAATAAATCCCAGTTAACTCCCAATCACCGTATAATAGAGTTCAATTATCCTCAGTTTCCAAATTCCGTCGATGAATTGTTAAAATACATAACCTATACTACAGGTTATGTTCACCCTATAAGTTTCGCGTGGCACCGAACTAATTACTTGCCATCGATTTTAGATAAACGTACATTTATAAAAGTTCTGTATTAAGTGCACTCGGCGGAACGCTGTATCCTTAAAAAGTGCTTCGACGCGTTTCCTTGCCAAATAACCTATAACAATTTTTACCGTACGCAATTTATCCAGATAATGTATCGCAACAAGCAGTCGGATTCATGTAAATTTTATCGAAATCGTTTACATAGTCGACGGCCATCGGGGGGTGCAGTAAACGCGGTTGAAAACAGGTCATAAAGTACGCACTTCCAACCGCGCTGGATATAAAGTACATAGGTGAGGTTCAAGTTCTGCTAGAACGGAGTTGGTGACTTGTTAATTAAAAATTTTTTGAATAATTATTTTATTTTGTGGTAAATGGACGATAGCAAGATTCTGCACTTATGGGAAGATATGAATATGATATTTTTGGCCATTTTAAAAAATAATGAAATTTCGGGATTTTTGTAAATTCAGTTACTCAGACATATTCTCATTAACCATTTTTCATTAACAACTTGAACATCACCTTAAGTTAATTTTTATTTAAACATAACCTCAAAAACTTAAATCTACATTTTGTCTATTCCTCGCAACTACCTATTCAACCTAACCTCAAAATCCATCCCTCGCATCGAATCCCGCCCTAAAACAATGACTCTCGATTTATCGATCGCTCAGATGGCGCTCTACAACAATTTATTTTTCACATCCCCACCACCGTCCCACGTGTGCCCTTTCCATTAAAATAGCCGAGTGCGTCTCATTAACTCTATAACAAAGCGAATCCAATTACTCCATTAGCGCGTTTGAAACGCACCCTTTTACATTTTTTACAACGTAACCCAATTACGCGCCGGGTCGCTTTTGCGCAAAAATAATTCGATCGTTAAGACAAATACACCGCAGACGTCAGCAAACAACGGCAAGAGCGCTCCAAAAGAATCGCGCCCTTATTTATGGGCGTTTGAGGGCACTTTCGATGGCAAAGAGGTAGAGCGTTCCTCGTTGTGTTCCTTTGTGCGATTCGCGGTTTAATTAATGTCAACGCATGACTCACTTTTTACCCCCACCTTCCAACCCCGGCGGACGGCACACCTGTTTTTGGATTGTTTGCGTTGAGTTTCTCGACGTTGTCTGAGTTATTTTGGGGGGTAGACAATTATTTCAGATAATTTTTGTAACGTTGGTATTACTGACAAAAACGTAAATGATACCAACCGAGAAAATTAAAGAGTATTTTATAACTTGCACCAAACAAGGATCACTACGAAGAGAGATTTAGAATATTTTGTTCTGAGATCAGAAGAATCCGTTTGGTGTGAGTATATTCCGGTTACCGAGACCGGATTTCGCTTTTTGAATGAATTGATATTTGGGAATTGGTATTGGTACACGTTATCAACATATAAACTGGACTTCTCCGTACTGTTGCATTTCAAATATGTTGAGGTTGGCATTACTGTTCTGTGCTAGAGAAAGCTGTAACGAAAAGGTAGTAATCTCATTTACGTTTCAGTGTTGGCATCATTGATGGAGTAAATCCAGTCTTACCAACCGAATAATCTAATTGCTCTCTATCTTCAGGTACCAATCTTCTACGATTCCCAAATCGATGTTACTTAAATACTGCTATCTCTGGCAAAATGCAGTAATACCAACCAAAAATTCTTTCCCACGTGGTAAACGGTGGGCTGACGATTGCGAAACGAACGAACCAACCAAAATCGACCAGCTAAAACCCATTTGAGTAATCTCCGTTTCCCTTTTTTTATTCTTCCTTTGAGTCTTTATACCGATTAACTCGTCAATGGCTCCTTCAGTCGAGCCCCGGCAATGCGAACTGATCTAAAAGTTGAGATTGCCTACTCCAACTCGGAGGACAAGACACACGACACCCCGAGAACGACACCTTCGACAATTTCCACAGAACATCTTGAGGTCTGGTGCGAAGGGCTACGTGCTCTATGAATCTTCATTTTGGACCACTCCAGTCATCGAAACCACAATCGTCGAATCAGGTCAATGACTAATTTGCCTTACGGTACACGTTTTCTCAATTGTCCCCAGTGCTTTTTAAAATCAGTTTTGCCACTCTCAAAAAGAGTGGAGATCTCTAGATCCAACCAGGTATTCCTTTGGTCGCCTGGCAATACTAATTCCTAGAGTTTTCAAAAGATTTTTTTTTTTTGAAAGATGTCTTGAAATCCCCCCAAATTCAAGGATACCTTTTCATCTGATACCATTGGTTCCTAACGCTTTCAAAATCAGAATTGGCATACTAAAAGTTGAAAATCCCTAAATCCAAACATGATCAGAACCCAAGTCCTGCTTAGTTGGTCCAAAATGGGGATTTCTAAACCACATAGCGCCTCGCACACAAAATTTCTCCAGAAGTACTCGAAATCTCGATCAGACCCGGTAAGTACACTATGCAAATCCAATCGGGATGCTCTATTCGCAGTCGCAGTCTGCCCAGGGAGCCGTAAGCCAAACCGCATGCCTCACTGTCTCTCACCGGAAGTGTGCCATAGTGGCATGTATGTACCCCGCCCTCTGTCTCCTATGCTCGAAACCCACGAGTACGCCCCCAGACATATTGGATGCACAAGCTCGACCCCTCTGACTGCTTCCGTAGAGCTTTCGCCAGTAGCCGTTAGGTGTCGCTTCTGCACGCCATCTCTCATACCTCCCCTCACCCGCTGCACCCCCTTAGAACCCCATAGATCATCAGAAAATGTCCTTTGGCGAAGATTCCGCGAGCTTTGATCGCGGGTTCAAAGGTCAAGCCTCTCGCAAGCTTGGCGCCTACTGATATCGATTGTTCTTTCCGCAAGGGCAACCGTGTCCGCGAACAAGAAATCTGAAATAGAAATCTAAATAGCGGAGACATCGGCAGACCAATTTTGGAGACATCATTCCACTTGTATCAAGAAAATCCAATGACCATAGGGTTAAATGGAATCAAGACAATAACACCCCGATAGACTAAACCGGAAATCCATTTGGCGGAAGCGGAATGACGTTTCAAAAGATATCTTCGACGGATATCGCCATTGACCTTTTGACTCTTCGGGATGAAATCATCGGAGGTTTCGGTCGAGGACCAATTTAGGAGGCCAAGCAAATTTCGTTCGATGCGTCCGCTTTTAGCGAGAGGTCAAGGGTCAAAGGGTCGTCCGTTCTGTTTATTTCTCCCGACTTGCGATATCTCGTTCGATTTTTGCCGGTTAGTTTGTCCGCCGATGTCTCGACTTAGACAGCATGAAAAGAATGCGAAAAACGACCCGCCTCGAGGAGGCGGCGATTTCAAGAATCCGTGACGGTTTGCGACGTTTCGGCGCCGGGTCGTTCGAATTTTGGACGCCGACCCGCGGCGCTGAAATGCCGCTTAATCGGCTCGGGCAAGTGGCCCGCGGACGGCGAATTAATAACGCATTCTCTGCCCCCAGGAATACTCAGTACAGCTGACCTTTCGAGAGCAGTGGATCGACGAGAGATTGAAATTTAATGATTTCGGAGGTAAATGCAAGGTTGATTGGCGCGATTTTTCAGACGGCGACGCGATTCGCGCTGCCAACTTTTCGCGGAAATTGCTCGCTCGTAATTCACGGGGATTTCACTAAACGCGGATTAAGTTAATTAATATCGAATTTAAAAGCAATCTCGCGTCGTTGGCACGGACGTTGCCAACGAGGGAATTTCGGTTGACGAGAAATACCCATTTTTTCAGCGAGATATTTTTAGGAATAAAAGAGAAGCATACGTTGAGAGAAATAAAAAATACTCAATACTCAAATCGCAGTCTAAAAAATCGTTGTAAGTTTGGTAATTGACAAACTTATGGTATGATTCAAATTTTCTTTTACAGGAAAACTCAAATATCTCACGTTGACCGACGCCGATCGAGTGTGGATGCCGGACTTGTTTTTTGCGAACGAAAAGGAAGGTCACTTTCACAACATCATCATGCCAAACGTTTACATTCGAATATTCCCCAACGGATCCGTTCTTTACAGCATACGGTGAGTGGTGTTTGCGCGAAATCGCTCATCGGCTACGCAAACAACGATCCCGCAAATGCGAACTATCCGTAATCATTGCGCCGTATTCGCTGTTCCAGAATTTCGCTTACTTTATCCTGCCCTATGGACTTGAAACTGTATCCCCTGGACCGACAGACTTGCTCGCTACGTATGGCTAGTTGTGAGTACCGTTATTGAAATTTCGGGGTTCAGTTCAAATGGGTTCGCGCCAGAACTCTGTAACTCGCAGAATTCAAATATGAAGATATGTTTCGAATTACAAGTGAATTCAAAATTAATTTTGGTTCTGCGAAATGGAATTGAACAGACCAAGAAAGTCCGGCTCGAAGGACCTACCCCTTTTCAAACCAAGAAATTTGAATACTGAAAGCAAATTTGGGTTCTGCAAACTAGAATTGGAAATTCCAAAAACTCCGGCTCGAAGGATCTATCCCTTTTTAAACTAAGAAAATTTGAATATTGATAGCAAATTTGGGATCTGCAAACTAGAATTGGAAATTCCAAAAACTCCGGCTCGAAGGACCTACTTCCAATTGTTTAACTAAAAGAAAGGACCGTTTTCGTCAAATCAATTCATCCAACCCTCACCTTGAACTTCCCTGTGTTACCTCAGAATATTCCTTTCAATCTCTCCTCGTCCTTCTGTACTAAAACTGTAACCTTACAAAAATATCCGCTGAAGACCAGCCATTATGCCATTTTCTAGGTCTATTTGCAGCCTGACCTTACCACCCTACTCAAACATCCCAAAAATTAGAAAAGTCCGGCTCGAAGGACCTACATTCATCTTTTTCCCCGATAAACGAATCTCCCAGCTGAAAGCCGCCTCTCCGATCAGAAATCGCGACTTTTATTGCCGGACGAATGCAGCGACAGCCTGTCAAAGATATCCCCGGTCGCGTTTCAAAAAGATAAACAGCCAGTCGT
This sequence comes from Ceratoteleas bidentatus, assembly GCA_022817645.1. Lineage (NCBI taxonomy): Eukaryota > Metazoa > Arthropoda > Insecta > Hymenoptera > Scelionidae > Ceratoteleas > Ceratoteleas bidentatus. The sequence goes on along the minus strand of JABFPB010003919.1, from coordinate 5,095 downwards.
TCGATCAAACGCGCCACCTAGCGGGCGCGAGCCCGTCAACCGTGGCTTATAAATAATTTCGATACCGCGACGCGGCAGCATTAAAAGGTCATAGGTCAGCCCCGGGATTGGTCGTACAAGGTCGTAAGTGTGTTGACATTCCGCAAACAGCCAGGCCCGGGGTTCCCTCGTGTAACCCGACTTATGACCTTTTGGCGCGCGGCCACGGATTTGTATAAAATGTATAATTGATGAATAAACATGATTGCGACAGATGGATGGACAACTGACGATCTCGTGTTCCAATGGAAGGAGGGCGACCCCGTCCAGGTGATCAAAAATTTACACTTGCCCAGGTTCACCTTGGAAAAGTTTCGCCCCAACGACTGTAATTCGAAGACGAACACTGGTGAGTAGAGGAAACTTGTCCAGTTCTGTATAATCATTTGTATCCTATTTGTAAAACTAAGATACAAATTTCTATATATGCCTTAGATTTTTATTGTACATTTTACCATACCACATAGTAATTGTGACATATAAGACCTGTATGGAGATCTCTAAGATGTTTGAAGATCTCCTTTTAAAAAGTTCATTTTTTATTGACAAATCGAGGTTCATTGAAAAAAAATGTTTCTTAACCAAAATACACTAATTTTCCAATCTAATAATCAATTTTCATATATTATTTTGTTTATATAAAAAAAGGAAATTTTGAAAATCATTCTCTAATTTGTTCCTACGAAGTAGGAAACCCTCGCAAGTGTTTTCAATTTTAGTTAACCTACTTTACTATTGGAACCTAGATTCTTTTCCAAATAAAGAAAGGAGAATTTTCATTTTAAACTTTTTGCAGCTATCCTATTTGAAAAAATTACGAAATAGAAATTTATTCACCTTTTCCTAGATGATATAGTAAATTTAAGTGGATTTATGAAAATTTACCTCTCTTGAAGAAAATTGGCAGGAACTATATAAACTATATGGCTTTACTTTAAATCCTTTCATAAAATAAAATAAATCAACTCAACCAAAGTTTTTCAATCAACAATTTATTTGACCGGTCCTCAACGAAATTTTATGACTTCCCATCCCCCTAAAGTCGTTTTACCAAAACCCGCCGATTCGGGCGACTTTCCGTTTTTCTTTTCCTATTTTTCGGTCCCCGAAAAAAGTTGTTTCGCGGCTCTGATCTATCGGGCATCGTCTGATAAACGCATTGCTTTTCAGGCGAGTACAGCTGTTTGAAAGTGGATCTGTTCTTCAAGCGGGAATTCAGTTATTATCTCATCCAGATCTACATTCCCTGCTGCATGCTCGTGATCGTGTCGTGGGTGTCCTTTTGGCTGGATCAAAGCGCTGTTCCAGCTCGAGTGTCACTCGGTAAATCTCAAAGTTGGCCAACTTTCACACTTACGGATAAGTTTCGCACTAAAGGAGTCGCGACCCCGCTAAATATCGCTCGAACACGATACGACGCCGTTTCGAACCAACGACTGCGGATGGGGGGGGGGGCATCCCCTCACCCCCGAAAAAAGTTCGCACTCGTTCATTCGCAAGTGAAACTCTAGTTTAATGTAAAAAACCTCTTTTCAAGCTATAAACGTTTGGAAAAACAGTAAAAAAGAAAAAATTGGAGTAATGATTAAGTCCATTTTAGATTTAATTATTTTATGTGTGTGAAAATACAAAATTTTAAAAATATTAAAAATGACAGAATAAATAAATAATAAAAAATGTTTGAAGTGCAGTTTTGTGAAATAATTATATCTATCGTAAGTTTAAAAATAAAACTTATTTACAATATTAAATAGAGTTCTGTAAAACAATGCTTATAATACTTGAGAATGCAGCGAAATATTTTCGTAATTGCTGAGTCAAACATTTGTTTATAACTCTTTCTCGTTCATTTACGTAAACATAACTACCGGAAGCACTGCTTTCAAATTAAACTAATTTTGTTAATCATGTTACATATTTTGTTTAAAAAATTGTGCAAAGTAGATATGAAAGCTGAACTTTAATTTAACGAATGCACTTAAGTTTGGGATGTTTATTACAGAATTCAAGAGAAAACTGGTTAAAAAATAAAAAGGGTTGATTAAAAAAAGTACTTTGAAATTATTTGTTGTAATGTAAAATTTATAATTCAACTCTCAATCTCCATACTACCTCGAGTATGCAATCTCGAATTGCTACAAAATTTAGCCCTAAATAATTACATAAATCCATTAACTCTAAATAATTACATAAATCCATTTTTTCAATTCAACCATTAATTTCTCTATCTACCTTCCCTAACAAACACACCTCTAAAACACGTAGATTCGACGTGGAATCTACATCGAATCTACGTCCGAATGTTCTTCCACGTAGAATCCACATGGATTCCACGTTCGATGTCTACGTGGGTATATAAGCAGCCATGTTTAGGCCATATATGTCATGTCTTCCACGTGTAACATATAATACCCTAGGAAAATCCCTTTCAAAAACAACGATCTTGTAAAACACTGTTATATTGAATTCAGGGGTGACAACGCTTCTGACGATGGCCACGCAAACGTCAGGCATAAACGCATCACTGCCACCGGTGTCGTACACGAAGGCCATCGACGTTTGGACGGGCGTGTGCCTGACATTCGTGTTCGGCGCGCTGCTAGAATTCGCCTTGGTGAACTACGCGTCGCGGAGCGACACGCACCACGAAATCGAGAAGAAGAAGATTAAGTACCGCGAAATGGAGCATACGCCTTCCGTCGATCCATCGTCCGAGCTTATGGACCAAGATGCATCCAACAACTTCCATATGGTCAGTGTTGATCGTGCATATCGTAAGGGCTCTTGCATGGTAAAATATGTTTTGCTGTATTTCTTCAGAACACCTTCTGACATTAGTTTCCAGTCAATCGGCGTCAATCAATCGTATTTTCAGGAAATATGCTTTGTAGGCTGTACTGAAAGTGTTTGTAATTTTTATTCATTTTTATGTGTAAAAATGTATTAGTATTTTGTATTTATGTACACAGGATTCAATAATACAATAAATAGCAGAAGTTTAGTGTTTTAAATTGTTAAAGTATTATTTAGGGAAATTCAGGAAATAAAGTTAAATTAGGTTGATCAGTACTTTTTTTAATGGTATCCCATTTAAGAGATAAAGTAGAATCAGTCTGACTGTTTATTGATACAATTAGTATAAAATTTCCCATTTACTGCATACCAAAATTAAAACATACATTTTGTGACAATCGTTGGTTTATCATATAATTTTGGAGCTATAATGATTTATTTAAATATGACCACATATTATTGGTTTTATGTATCTGTGTGTATTGTGTTCTGCAAAATCGATGTTCAGAAGTTAGTAACAACAAGTCAACAATTCTTCATCATTTATTTATAGTAACATACCCGAAAGCGAGAATCTGATGAATCTTGAAGTTTGACTTCTTACAATGTTACTATTTAATTTAACAGGGAGTCGAGATATTCGACTCTAAAGTTTCAGACAAATAGATACTATATATCTATATACATCAGTTTTCTGACATTTTCTCGTTAAATAACTCAACTTCTACGTAGATAAATCAGTTGCAAATTTATAAAATGAAGAATAAGAAGCAACGAATTTCTGTATAGAATTACATTTTCCCATAATCAAGCAATTTATTGATTTCGTTGCAAGTTTAAATTCCTATTAATTCAATTAATGAAGAATTCAATAACTGTTTAAAATTAGAGAGAAAAAGATCAGTAAAAAATACTGTTAAAACAGTGACGCTGGAATATTAACGACCACGAAAAAAATATATTGAAAATAACAGTAAAATTTACCGTAAACAGTAAATTTTCAACAGTAAAATTTTTCACTTTAAGTTTACAGTGCATATTTCAAATAATTCCAATTCGTCCAATTCTAATTCATCTCCAATTTTAAAGTTTCCACCTTTTTTCAGCAAAAAAAGTTACCCTAGATCTCGTCTCAAAGCCGAAATACGATTGATTGATTCTTGCAGGCAAACTTTCCTTTCACTCGAAGCGCGACCTCTCGCGGAAACTCGCACTCTTTCAATGAGCCCACGGGACACTTATGGGACTTATTCCGGCGATACTCGTGCAACTCTTAATTCGCCCTCTGAATACGAGCGCCCTCTTTTAACCCGCTCGAGTGTCGCCATCGCTCATCGCGCCAACTAATTTGCCGAAAGGAAAGCCTGTCTGCTAATTGCTTGATGAACTCGAAGCTGTTTCAAGTAGAAATGACGAGAAGGACGTCTCGCGTGACGCGCATTCTTACACAACTTGGAGTCGCGTGAGTCACGCGAGCTCCGGCACCGAAACTCGTTAGTTGGCATGACAAATCCGAGTGTGATTCCCGGGAAATTGATGGCCCGAAGGGGAAAAGAGGGGGGGGGGGTAATTTGCGATCGGCGAAGTTTGACTTGCCGGAATAACCGGGGAATTCGATTTGCGGCCTGAATAAATAAATCGTTAAGCCGCGCGGATTATTAGCGGGTTATTTATAGATGGCGCGCTACTTAGCCGGCGATTTTTCGAGCGCGGCTTCGCGGCTCTTATCGGGCGCGAATAATTTATCGTTATCTCGGCGACGGAATGGGTGGGCGCGAATTAGACCACGGACTGTTAAAAATGGAGAGCGCGTTTTTCGCGTTTACTTTGATTTGAGGGGATTTTAGGTAAACTGGAGAGCCGGTTGTTGAGGGGAGTTAGGGGTTGGGGAAGGAGAAAAATAAAAAAAATGAATGGGTTAGGGAAGAGTATTAAAAGTTCCTAAAATGTGTAATCCATAAGGATACTCACTCGTGTAGTAAAGAGGGATAAAGAATACGATATGTGATAAATTAAAGATTCAGTTAGAAATATTCATTTAGAAATACTGGTATAATTGTTGTTGTAACTCGTTTACTAATGCCTTAAGATGTTATTAAACCATATTTTCATAATATGGTTCGAATAGAACAGTATTTATTTCTCAATGCTGGAAGTTGAGAATCTACTTTTGTACCCTGAAAACTAGCGTTTATGTAAACGATTTACATAAAGTTTACATAAATGTAATTCCGCAATGGGCTGCATTATTTACATAAATCGT
>JABFPB010003918.1:0-15948 GCA_022817645.1 Ceratoteleas bidentatus | reverse complement strand
ATACAGATGTTCACGAGTCGATATGCATAACGTATATATTATGAAAATATATAGGTAAAATATTAAAAAAAGAATATTAAATATATATCCAATAAAGTACTGCAAAAAATAAAAACATTTAAAAATCTTAATCTTTTTTATAATTTATTCTTACTTATTTCATAATTTTATAATTTATAATTTCATAATTTATAATTATAATAAATAAGAATAAAATAATTAAAATTAAAAAAATTAAAAAGTCGTATTCTTAACATAGGTAAACGCATATATCATTTAAATTAACAGAATTATGTTTAAATCCTAAGAATGTTTCTTTTTTATATAAAAAATAATTTGATTAAAGAGAACAATATTTTTATTCGAGATTTATTGAATAATTAGCAGATTTACAGTGTAGACATTTTTACATAATTAAACAAATTTTTAGGCTTTAAACTCTGGCACATTGTCCGTTGCTAAGTGTGCGGAAACCTCTAATACAGAAGCAAGAGCGTATACATCTCTGAAAACACAAATTTATTTTTATTTTATAAAACAAAAATGTCCATTTATTGTTAAATTAAATCTTGTTAGATTATTTCAGCGTCATTTCGTTTGCGAGCTTAATGTGCAATAGCGCCATCTAACGTCGTTAATTCGAAAAGAAGTTCGATTTAACGACGAAAATTCTGAAAATTCCGTTAAAAATTACCAAATCAAATTAATCAGAAAACAATTTTGAAATTCATTATGTTCAATTAAATATTTTCATTTGGTGTTGGAAATTTTTGGGATTTAGAATTTTTGAAAAATTCTAATTGAAAAACTTTTAAAATTTTTTAATTAGAATTGGAAATTGGTATTTGAAAAATTTTTTAATTTCAATTTTCAACATTAATATTTTTGAAAAAGCTAAAAGTAAATAAAGAAAATATTTATAATTATTTCGAATAGAAATAATTTTTTTTGGCATAAAAATCATCATTGCTCGGTCGTTTTTCGTAATTTGGAAAAACTTGCCATTGGTCGACAATTTGGGGCCCTTCGACCCTGACGAATGCAAGGGTTTAGACAAGTAAACACTTGGTTAGGTCCACATCTACCTCTAGGTCTACGTGTAGTAGATGTAATAATTGTTTCTGTTGTTTCTGTTTCTGTTGTTTCTGTTCCTATTGATTCTGTTTCTTGGCCGATTACTAAAAATATGCAACATCAATTTTAGCGTATTTTTTTACTTTTAATTAATTAAAAAAAAAGAAAACGTTAAAATGATTTATCATTTATTCTAAATTATAAGTTATTTAGTTTAATTATAAGTTATTATAAGTTATTTAGTTATTAAATTTAAAACAATATTAAATTTTCATCTTAATATATTTAATCAACTTTTTTTAAGTAAAAAAATTAAACAATTGCAAACTTATTTAAATAATGCAAATCATTTTAAGTTCAATTGTTTAATTGAGCAATTGAATAATTTGAGAGTATAATAATATATTTTTAATGTTAGTAAATGTGTTACTAATAATTGTTTATAATAATTTGAAGTTGCATTAAAAATTACCAAAACGTTATACTTACCACAATTCGCGAAAACGATACAAAAGAGTACTGAAATTATCATTAACTTGTACATTTTCGATTATCAAATAAGAAATTCAACTGATTGTTAATCAGAAAAAAAGAAGTTTATATACAGATGTTCATATACACGAGGCGATATGCATAACATAAATATTATGCAAATATATAGGTCAAATAATAAAAAAAGAATGCATATTAAATATATATCCAATAATGAACTTCAAAAAAAAACATTTTAAAATCTTAAGGGAGGTAAGGATTTTTTATTCTAAACTGTACATTCACTGTTCGGATTTCAAATTTTAACAATTTTCAGGAAAAACATAGAGATGCAATCGTAGATTTGCAATCACAGCCAATTTCACATGTCTGAAAATGAAAACATAATGTAATTAATAATTAATGAAAACATAATGTAATTAATAATTAGAGGTTATTTCGCAAACTAAGTGAACTTTATTCTAATTTAAAGCTCACTTCATTTTTTATTATGATGAATAATCGAAATCAAACTCCAAACTTTTTCTAATAAAAAAAACTTTTAGTTTTAATTTGTCATTTGTCAATCAAACTGTATTTAGTTTTAAACGAAATTAAAAAGAAATAAATGTTTTCCGTCAAGTATCTTATTTTTCTTATGTTAAAAAACATCGTTTTTTATTTTTCTGTGCTAAAAATGTGATTATTTACCCGGGCAATCGGTTGCCAAAATGCATTTTCCAGCACTGTCTTCCACAAAACCCCAATCACATTGGCAAGCAGGAACACATTTCTAAAATTAATAAAAATCGATCAAAAAGTTCTTTTTTTATTTAAACACATTTTGTCATGTCCATAATATTTTTAATATTTTAATTAAAAATTACATTGCAATAAAATAAAATTCAACTTGAAGCTGAGTTTACAATTATATTTTATAAACAGTTGCGCTGACAAAAAAATGTCAAAGGAAAAATAGATGCGCAGTTATGTTCTTTATAATGTAGAGTTTCCAAAAATTGATTTTAGTAATTTTATATTTTCGAAAAAATCCGAAAAGAGCAGGATTTAAAAGTTACATTAAACTTTTTTTATTTTTTATTAATATTTTTTTATTATATTTTTTATTATATTTTTATATTATATTTTTTATTATTAATATAATAAAATTTATTAATAAACAAATTAATATTTGTATATTTTTACTTACTGCAGGTCTGCACTGTGGCGGATTTAAATTGTTGCATGTCGGCAGACATGGAATTGCACATTCTCTATATACTTGATTTTTTTTGCATGCTGGTATAGGTGAATCAGAAATAGCTAGTCGTGAAAAAAATGTAATAATAATTTTCAGTTTCTAGTTTCAAGTAATTATAAATTATATTAAATGTTATTACATGTTCTTAGATAGTACTATTTTTTATAAATGAAATTATACAAATATATTATATTTTAATATTATTATAATAATTGTTTGTGATTGCTTACCAACAGTAACGAAAGTTGCACTGAAAACTGCTATGAATAAACTCGAAGTAAACATTATTCCAATAAACGAGGAAAACGACTGACGACTCGTTTTCAGGAGTAGAGTTTATATAACCTTTTATCGAAACAAGAAAATACGCAAAAGACCTGTTTCAGGGAAATTTGTTTAACAATCGTTGCAGAGATATTACGGTTCGGAAAGTATATATACGTTTTACAAAATGGGCAACATTTTATGTTTTTTATAAAAATGTATTAAGAATTGTAAATGATAAACAAATTTTCATTTCTGGATATTTGTATTTCAATATTTTAATTTCCGTATCTTCCCAGGAAATGTATGTTTCATATTTCCGGGCAATTCCGTACTACAGTTTTTTCTTCTACGGAATTGCCAGGAACTTTTAACGCAGAAACACATAGATTCGACGAGGAATCTACGTGGAATCTACGTGCGAATGTTCCTCCACGTGGAATCGACGTGGATTAAATGTTCGATATCTATACGGGTGGATAAATGTTAAGATTTAAAATTTCTTTTTAATTTCTTTGAGGGCATTCAGATGGCCTGATGCAATTTCTGTTGTCATCTCTGACGAAGCCCCAGTTACATTGGCAACCAGGAATACATGACTGAAAATTAGAAAACGTATTTCTTTTAATTAATCAATTAACATGTATAAATTAACATTAATTACATTGTTTTATAATTTTCAAATTTTGTTAAGTTATACTATTTTTATATATTAGAACACAATACCTTAAATTATAACAACTTTTGATTTCATTTAATTAATTTGAATTGTACATTTTTGTTTAAAACAACACATTTTAGTCTTACTTTATTATTACCACGAAAATAACGTACTGATCAAATTTTTTAATTTTTATTTAACATAAAAGTTTTGGCAAATATTACACAAACTATTTGCTTCATACGTTTGCGTGTTATTTGCGATATATTCCTACATGGGAATTATCATTTAGAATAACTCACTATAGGTCGACATCTTGGAGTTATCAGTCTTCTGCAAGAACGAATACATGGTGAAGGAATTAGACAACTTCTAAACACTTCATTAGTTCCACATGTAGTTGCTTCAGAACTTGGTGTTGCAGTTGTTGTCGATTGACAGATTACTAAAAACAGATTTGTTATTAACAAATTTGTTTGTAATGTTCAGTAAATCTAGTTAAAATCATGTTTTCCTATTTTTTTAATTCTAATCACATTTTTTACTTTAAAACAAATTATAAAATATTTTAATTTTTCCTCAGCTTTTTAAAGTATCAAAAAGTAGTTAAATTAAATAAATTTGGAAAAATATTTAAAAATGAGTTATTTTAATTTTTAAAAATGAGTTTAAGATTTACAATTTAAAAAACTAACTGATTGGTAAAAGATTGTATCAACAACTATATAAACATAATTGTATTACATTTAAAAATTAGCAAACCATTCGATCTACTTACCAGAATTTGTGAGTACCACACAAATGAGAACTGAGATTATCATTGCCTTACACATTTTCGCGATTAACAGGCAAGAAAATCAACTGATTATGAATTATAAGGAAAAGAAGTTTATATACAGATCTACACTTGGCGATTTATATGCATAACATTAATATTATGCGAATCTAGGTCAATTCGTGAAAAATAATTTTAATTAAGTTGAAAACAAATTCAAAATGCATCTTTAAAGATTTGGTTTAAACAATACACTCGGCAAAAAAAAATGCACCACTTTTTGACCCGCACATGCCTACTTAAAAGTTCAACTTCGAAAATCGAAATTGTTAAGGATCTATTGAAATGTATAATATTAATACTATTATTACATACATAAACACATTTTTATTTCAGTATTTACAATATGTATTATAACTATCATCTGTAGTTCTTATTTTGTATATATATTTAAAACATGATTAAATTTTTTTTTAATTTCTTTGAGGGCATTCAGATGGCCTGATGCAATTTCTGTTGTCATCTCTGACGAAGCCCCAGTTACACTGGCAGCCAGGAATACATGACTGAAAATTAGAAATTTCGTATTTCATTCAATCAATTTTCAATTTTTTGATTTTTTATATTTTATTGAAGTTATACCATTTTTATAAATTAGAATAATAATATCGTAAATTATAACAACTTTTGATTAATTAATTTCATTTGAACATTTTTGTTCAAAACAACACATTGCGATCTTACTTTATTGTTACCACAAACATGACGTATTGTTCTACAATTCTCACATTTTTTACTTTTCAAAAATGATCTACTTTTTTCAAAATATAAAAAAATACAATTATTTTTTTGATCTAAAACAATTATTTTTTTTGATCTGTATATTTTTAATGCATCTATGTTAAATTTTAGTTTTAATTTTGATGTCGAACGATAAATTAGAGTTAAAATTTATCGTTTAGAATAACTTACAAGAGGTGTACATTGTGGTCTTATCGGTCTTCTACAAGAAGGAAGACATGGAATTCGGCAATTTCTAAACACTTGGTTAGTTCCACAAGTTGTTGTTGCTGCAGTACTTGATCTTGCTGTTGTTGACGTTGTTGTTGTTGTCGACTGACCGATTACTATAGATACATTTTTTTTATTTTTAGAAAAAAATTTTTAATATTTCACATAAATTTCTGAATTTTTTAAGTAACAAAATGTAGTTAAATCACTGTAAAAACTCTGCAGGATTAGGCGTCTTAATTGCCGCCAAATGTCTCAAAGTAAGACATAAAAAATAGTTTCTTATATTCAGACGTTATGCGACTAGTAACCTATCTAAATATAATAGGATTTATTAAGACGCTACCAAGTGACTTAAAAACATATACAAATTAAGACGCCATTTTTTGCAGTGATTAAATAATCTTTCGCAAAATGTTTAAAAATGAGTTATTTTAATGATTTAGAATTTAAAAAAATAACTGACTGGTAAAAGATTGTATTGACAATTATGTAAACATAATGTTATTATATTTAAACATTAGCAAACCATTCGATCTTCTTACCAGAATTTGTGAGAACCACACAAACGAGAACTGAGATTATCATTGTCTTAAACATTTTCGCGATTATCAGACGACAAATTCAACTGATTATGAATTAAAAGGAAAAGACGTTTATATACATACCTACACGTGGCGATTTATATACATAACATTATTATTATGTGAATCTAGGTCAATTCGTGATTAATAATTTTAATTAAGTTGAAAACAAATTCATTAAATGCCTCTTTAAAGATTTGGTTTACAAAATATAAATTCCAGTCAAGACAAAGAAAATAATTTAAGGAATGAATAGAGAGTGAGAGAGAATGAAACTGCATGCATCAAAAGGAAGCGGTTGAAATAAGACAGATTAAGAAGAGGGGGTGAGAGACAGTGAAATGAAATGAAAGGAATGAGAGGGAAAAAGATTAGATAAAATGTCAGGAAATACGGAGTTAGATGGAATAGAAAGAACTCAGAGGGAATCAAATGGTAATTAGAAGCATTAAGGTGTGAGACGGTTTGAGATGGAATTAGAGGGAAACAGAGGGAATCAGACGGAATTTGAAAAAAAATAAAGAGCATACGATGGAATGGCAATGAAAGGGTATTAAATAGAAAGTAAGGGTTGAAAGTGGAAAGGGTATTAAATGAAAAATAAGCCCTGAAAGTGGAACTAAAGTGAAAAAATTAAAGGAATGACGCGTAAAACGAGGGAATAAGCGGAAATTATAGGAAATTAGAGAAAGAAAGAAAGAAATATTGTCACAATGTCAATTTCGTAAACAACCAATAAAAGTAAACAGTGTCAATTTAGTAAACAAACATTAAGAATAAACAACGCCAGTTTAGTAAATAAAAAGTACAAGTAAGCATAGTAAATAAGCAATAAAATTAAACAAGGTCAGTTTAGTAAACAAACAAAATTGAAATATTGATGACATTATAATTTTCAAGTCAAAAACTTAACAACTTAAAAGTCCAACTTCGAAAATCGAAAAAATTGTATCAGTATGTTTAGGATATATTCATATTTATAATAATAATATTATTATTTTACAGATAGACAGATAGACAAAATGTTTATTACTGGACATTTTTATTACAATATTTTAAACATTTTTAGCGTTTATTTTGTATATAAATTAAAAAAAGGTGTAACATTTCTCTTTAATTTCTTGGAGGGCATTCAAATGGCAGAATGCAATTTCTGTTGCCATCTCTGACGAACCCCTGGTTACATTGGCAGCCAGAAACACACCTCTGAAAATTAATAAACGTATTTCTAATTTTAGAAAAATACAATTGTTTTATGGATCTAATTTTAATATTTTTTAATGCATGTATATTGAATTTCAGTTTGAATTTTAATGTCGAACAATAAATTAGAATTATAATTTATCATTTAGAATAACTCACAGCAGGTTGACATAGTGGAGGATTCAGTCTTCTACAAGAAGCAGGACATGGATTTTGACAAGTTGTAAACACTTGATTAGTTCCACATCTTCTTGATATTGTCGATTGACCAGTTACTAAAAACAGATTTTTATTTTTAGTAAATAAATTTTTAGATGCTCTAAAATCTAGTAAAAATAATTTTTTCAGCATGTTTTGACTTTAAAACAAATTATAAATTTTTTTTAATTCAAAGTAAAGTTAAAAAAAATTAAACAATTTTATCAATAATTATGTATAATTGTATTATTTTTAAAGTTAGCAAAATATTCCATCTACGTACCAGAATTTGTGAGAACCACACAAACAAGAAATGATATTATCATTGACTTATACATTTTCGCGATTACCTGGCGAGAAATTCAACTGATTATGAATTATAAGGAAAGGAAGTTTATATACACACCTACACGTGGCGATTTATATGCATAACCTTATCAATATCGAATCTAGGTCAATTCGTGAAAAATAATTTTAATTAAGTTGAAACCAAATTCATTAAATGCATCTTTAAACATTTGGTTTTAAAATATATAGATATAACTATTGTGAAACAATTTTTTTATTTTGGATCCGGAATAACAAAAGTAAACAAAGTCAATTTAACAAACAAACAAAATTGAAATGGCAAAATTCAGGGGAAATTTTAAAACGTCAAATAATTACAATTTGACCAGTTTCCAAGGAAGAGCTCGACCAGACAGACCCGATAAGGTCGGAATCATGCCGGTCAAATGCCTACTCAAAAGTCCAACTTCGAAAATCGAAATTGTTAAAGGTTTATTGAAATGTATATTATTAATTATACACGTAAACAAATTTTTATTTCGGTATTTGTAATATGTATTATATATCTTTAGTTCTTATTTTATATACACATTTTAAAAAATGGTTTAACATTTCTTTTTAATTTCTTTGAGGGCATTGAACTGGCCTGATGCAATTTCCGTTGTCATCACTGACGAAGCCCCAGTTACATTGGCAACCAGGAATACATGACTGAAAATTAGAAAACGTATTTTTTTTAATGAATCAATTTTCAATTTTTTGATTTTGTATAATTTATTTAAGTTTTTTTAAATTAGAACCTAATATCGTAAATTATAACAACTTTTAATTATTTAATTTCATTTGAACATTTTTGTTTAAAACATCACGTTGCGATCTTACTTTATTGTTACCACGAATATAACGTCTTGTTCTACAATACTCACATTTTTCACTTTTCAAAAATGATCTACTTTTTACAAAAGTAAAATATCAAAATATAAAAAAAACATTTGTTTTTTTAGATGTAATTATATTTTATTTTAATGCATCTATGTTGAATTTTAGTTTTAATTTTAATGTCGAACGATAAATTAGAATTAAATTTTATCGTTTAGAATAACTTACAGCAGGTCGACATTGTGGAGGTCTCGGTCTTCTACAAGAAGGAAGACATGGAATTTGACAACTTCTAAACACTTGGTTAGTACCACATGTTGTTGCTGCACTTGATCTTGCTGTTGTTGTCGGCGACTGCCCGATTACTATAAACACGTTTTTTTTTATTTTTAGAAACAAAATTGTTTAGGTGCTCAATAAATCTAGTTGAAATCATGTTTTCGGCAGATTTGTATTTTCAAATTCTAATCACATTTTTACTTTAAACCAAATTATAAAATATTTAACATAAATTTCTCAATTTTTTAAGTAATCAAAATGTAGTTAAATCGCTGTAAAAACTCTGCAGGAATAGGCGTCTTAATTGCTGCCAAATGTCTTAAAGTAAGACACAAAAAATAGTTTCTTATATTCAGACGCCATGCGTCTAGTCACCTATCTAAATACAATAGATTTTATTAAGACGCTACTAACTGACTTAAAAACGTGTACAAATTAAGACGTCAGTTTTTGCAGTGATAAAATAATCTGTTGCAAAATGTTTAAAAATGAGTTATTTTAATGATTTACAGTTTAAAAAATTAACTGATTGGTAAAAGATTGTATCAACAATTATGTAAATATAATAAAATTATGTTAGCAAACGATTCGATCTACTTACCAGAATTTGTGAGAACCACGCAAACGAGAACTGAGATTATCATTGACTTATACATTTTTGCGATTATCAGGCGAGAAATTCAACTGATTATGAATTAAAAGGAAAAGACGTTTATATATGATTGTATATAAACGTCACGCATACCTACACGTGGCGATTTATATGCATAACATTATTATTATGTAAATCTAGGTCAATTCGTGATAAATAATTTTAATTAAGTTGAAAACAGATTCATCAAATGCCTCTTTAAAGATTTGGTTTAAAAAATATAGATATAATTATTGTTAAACATTTCTTACAATTTTTTCTCTATGAATGAATTGATCGAAATTCCAATGTCAACATATGGCGTTCAAATTCGAAAAAGTTCAAAATATTTCATTTTACGTATTTCAAAGTCCCAAGAGAGATAAGTAAAATCTCATATTTCTTAGAATTGTTTATTTTTATTTTATGAGCTGTTTGAAATGTCTACAATTTTCAGGCAAAACGCAATTCTGAAAAAGGTCTTCAGATTTTACACAATTTGAGTTTGTACTATGCACTCTATGAGTAAAATTTACTCAATTTTGAGTAAATTTTACACAATTTTTTGATGCCAAGATTCACATTTGTTCACTCTGAGTAAGAGACCGTAGTCTCGTTGACATTTACACTATTTGTACTTGGCCAGAAACACTGCCGTGTCTCTTGATATTACGTTAGACAATTCATAAAATACAGAAATACTCAGTTATAGAACAAAAAACCATCGTTTACGATTCTTGATTTATTCATACATTTTACTATTACATAATTTAATTAAACCGCCTAACAGGGATTGCTTATCCCCAACACTCTCATGCGTTTTGCGCCTTGAAGATGAGAGGTTATATTTTGGCGGATCGACGAATGAACACTCGAATCCATGCGAAGCACGCACATTTTCACACACCACATATAACGGTTAGGGAGTTAATATGAAACGTGACATAAGCGCTGACGTAATTCTAATTAAAATAACACTGGAAACGATTGTTGAAAAAACAATGCAGCCAACTGATAATGGTACCTGAAATAAAGAAGAAAATTGAGTCTTGATATCTAGTTTACAGCACAATAATATCACAAAGATAAGTAATTACTTTAACATCTTACCAAAAAATCAGGCGGATTTTTACTATTTGGTAGTGTAGACACTCGAATGATATGAAATATCCTTCTATTGGTAGGATGTCCTGTTAAGTTACATTTTTTTTTATTTTTTATGCTTGAAGATTTCGGCATAGAAACATCAGTGGAGACGTCTTTTTCAGAATTATGTGTTCCAAAAACATTTTTTGTACTGCTAAACGTGTTTGTTTTTAGACTCTCAAGTTCTATCTTCTTACAAGTACCGTTTGCGAAAACCTTAGAATCGTGTTCGTTAATGAAGTGTTTAACTCGTTTGTGTTCATCCCAAAACTTAGGCAAAGAAAGCAGCCCTTCACACACCGCTACCGAGAAGAAATTCTCAAAAAAGTCGGAACCAAAAGAAGGACCCTTCTTACGGCAAACGAATTTCGAAACATATTGGGCGGTATTGTTATTTTCTGAAATCGTTAGATTTGGAAAATTACAGTTACAGAAAGGGTCAAGAGATATTGATAGGAATGATCTATTATTTCGAGAAAGCCCCATTAAAGAACATAAATGGTTATTATAATAGTATAAAATTCTGAGATTCTTTAACTCAGTTGGAAAATCGTACAGTTTTTCTGTATACAATTCATGGTATAAGTTCAATGTTAAGGATTTTTGGTAGCTTTGGTTCACATCTGATGGGATCAGTGCAGCCATCTCCCATGTGATGCTTTTTAGTTGATTATTAGTGAGACTCAAATACGTCAACGAAGCTGGTAGCTCACAATAAAAATTTTTAATAAGATTTGTATCCAAGTAGAGAGCAGTTAATTTTAGAAGATGGCTGAATGCCTCAAAATCGACGAACTCAATTTGATTTTCGGCTAAATTTAAGTGATCCAAATTCGGTGTGTTTCGAAAGGCTAATTTCTTGACCGTTTTAATTTGGTTTTCGATTAAGTATATCCGCTGCACAGTATTGAGAGTTTCATTACAATTCGCTGAAATATTTTGATTTCCAAAGATGTGAGGCACTTCTTCAAATACCTTCAATTCACCTTGAAGTATTGAATGTTTGTTGTCAAAAAATTGCGTAAATCCGTGGAAATTACACGATTTTATATTTTTTGTTATGAATCTTTGTGCAGAAATGATCACTGCTAAAACGCATACTATATTTGCCAAGTGTAGTTTAAGATCTGAAATAATGAAAACACATTTATTAAATAACTCGTTAAAGTTTTTTAATTTGAGTCGTGCAAAAGTATTTAGTAGAAGTAGATGAAAATGACCAAATGAGAATGATGTTCACTGAAATCTCTGGACCTGTACACTAAGTTAGGCTGATCTTGACTACGCCTTCGAAGGAAATCGAAGGCGAAGTCAAGGCGAAGCGAAGTGAAGTAAAAGATCACTTTTAACCAATCAGAGTGTTTTCGGTCGCCATAACAGTTCAACAAAAAAAAAAGATTTCATAAAAATAATTCAGGCACATTCTCCGTTTTAATTTAAAAAAGTTTTAATTAATTTAAAATTTAAAGAAATCTTAAATGTTTTTCCAATATTCCAAAAATGTTCCAGAAACGTGCCTAGTCCGTTTGAATTAAATCATAACAAACACCCAAATATCGATGTAGAAAGTCATTTGCGCTTTCATTACAAAACAAGTTGCTCTTTCGTTACAATACAAATTGCACTTTCGTTTCAACATAAGTTGCGCTATAGAGTAAAGATAAATGTACAATTTGCGCTAAAGATGATCATCACAAACTTGTAACTCACCCATTTTCCGTTCCTTAGGCTTTGTCCAGTTACTCT
Source organism: Ceratoteleas bidentatus (assembly GCA_022817645.1). Lineage (NCBI taxonomy): Eukaryota > Metazoa > Arthropoda > Insecta > Hymenoptera > Scelionidae > Ceratoteleas > Ceratoteleas bidentatus. Next base: position 3,477 of record JABFPB010003918.1, on the reverse strand, counting down.
TTCTCTAATTCTTTAGTTGACAGTGGTCGATGCCACAATAAGACTTGATGTCGTGTATGATTTTCAATGTTCTCTTTTAAAATAATGCCATAAATAATAGTATAAGTCATTAGTGAAATGATATATTTACTTACATTCTTCACTCCATTAAATAAACATTTATTTTCTTATTTTATTTTGATTATCTTAATCACCGCATCTCGGGTAGCGATTGCACCAAAAAGGTGGTCGGACTCGAGGTGCGTTGATTCATATAAACCTAACCTATTAAACAATTTTATATTGGGTACATATATGCCGGATATATGCCACCTATAAAAACATATATGTATTAGCAAAACATATATGTCGCATATATGCCGAATATATGGTAGACATTTATGTCCCCTATAACAATTTTTACATGGGAATATTATTACCGTAAGAAATTTTAATCCCCTATCCGAAGTGCGGTGAAATACTTTTTTGTGATAAAATAAACATCTGATGTGCGATGGATTATTCGAATCAATGTATCTGAAAATTATCTACTATTTCTGACTAGGCAATTTCGCTTACATAATTCTGTAAAGAATAGTATAAGTCATTAATGAAATGATATGTATACACTGGAAATTCCGCTACATTGAAATTCCGCTATGTTGACACTTGTAAACTCTGCTAGCGTGACAACTTTTCCGTCAAACATTTGATTTCCGGCAAATCACAGACCGTTTCCAACTAACAACCAGTCATATAGTGTCATGACAGTGTCAAAAAAGCGGAGTTTTCAGGTCCCGTCAGGAGTACAGGACCGGAGTTTTCAGTGTACATTCTAAATATAATGTCCTCATAAAAGGTATATTCGTTCCGTTTAACTTTGTCAATATTTAAAATTAAAATAAATGAAAAAAATTCTGCTAAATTTTTCTGTTAATAATTTTTGAGAAAATTGAACAGTTGCAATATTTTTTCAATATGTTCAAAAGTGATAAAAATTGAAAATCTTGAAAATGTTGAGCAGTTCTGAGGAGTGTTCATTTTTGTAGCATTAATCCAAATATTTAATAATTATAGTTAAATTATTTGAGGATGAAGAATTGATTCATTATGAATTCCTTTAATGTGCCAAAATTGATTACATTAACAACATTAATTTTTTATCCAATTTTTTGGATAATTAAACAAGAATAGATGGCGATAATCCTTGCAAAAACGGCTTTTATTCAAATTTAAAAAATTTTCAGTATCTTTAAAAACATTCATTTAATACAAATGAAAATTTGATATTTAAATTTTTTATGAATGTTCATGCCATGGTAAAGTTCTGAAAAAACTTGGAGTTTATTCAGGGGGTGACCTGATTTTGTTTTTTACGGAAGCGATTTTTCCAAATTTGTTAGCCAAATCGCGATTTGTCCAATTGGAGATTAAATGAGAAACTCTACAGTCTCTTATCCCGAGTGAACAAATTCATGCATTATATAAGGAAAGGGATAAATTACTGACAATAAAAACGAAATAAAAACGAAATGAAAAGGAAATTAAATCTAATTATTTATTAAATTAATATATTTACAATGAAAACAAATATATTTAATTACATAAAATTACAATCGGTCAATTTTATTTATTGTTCTCGGAGTCGTCGATACCATCTTCGTTCAACAGCATTCTTGATGTCCACAAACGTTGCATATACAAGATAGATTATGAGGATGACAGAAATAAGACTTACTACAACGATGTATATAATAAGTACAATTGTCTGTAAAGGAATAAAAACATTTTAGTATATATTTCTATCGTGATTTAGTGCTACAATAGACAGAAAGTAGATTATATAGATTCAGTATTCTTACTAAAGTCGTAATCTTGCAGACGTTATCGTCAATATCGCCAATATCGTTCCAAGGTGTCATTTCTTGAATAACTGTTTTAGCAGTCGTAACAATCTCAGAATTTTCGGTAACGGGGTTTTCGTTCTTCAACGAGGAGATATCATTTTCTTTTATTATTGAAGATTTCGTCGTAGAAACATAAGTAGTTATGTCTTTTTCAGAATTACGTCTTTCGAGAGCACTTTCTGTACTGCTAAACGTATTTGTTTTTGGAATCTCACCTTCTATCTTTTTACAAGTACCGTTTGCGAAAACCTTAGAATCATATTCATCAATGAAAAGTTTAACTCGTTTGTGTTCATCCCAAAACTTAGGCAAAGAATGCAACCCCTCACACTCCTCTGACGAGTAGAATTTCTCAATAAAGTCAGAACCATACAAATTTTGTCTACCGCAAACAAATTTTGAAGTACATTTGGCCGGGTTGTTATATTCTGAAAACGTTAGATTTGGAAAACTGCAGTTACAGGAAGGGTCAAGAGATACTGATAGGAATGATCTATTATTTTGAGAAAGCCATATTAAAGAACAAATATTTTCTTTACATAAGTTTAGACTGCGGATTCTCTTTAGCTGAGTTGGAAAACTGAATGATTTTCCATAAGTCAAATTATCCTCTAATTTCAATGTTAAGGATTTTTGGTAGTTATGGTTCACATCTGATGGGTTCAGTGTAGCCATCTCCCATGTGATACTTTTCAGTTGATTATTAACGAGATTCAAATACGTCAATGACGCTGGAAGCTTACAATAAAAATCTTTAATACGATTTTTGTCCAAGAAGATATGAGTTAATTTTAGAAGATGGCTGAATGCCTCAAAATCGACGAACTCGATTTGATTTTTGGATAAATCTAATAGAGCTACATTCGGTGTATTTCGAAATGCTGATTTTTTGACCGTTTTAATTTGGCTGAAGTTTAAATATATCCACTGCACTGCATTGAGAGTTTCGTTACAATTCGCTGATATATTTTGATTTTCGAAGATGTGAGGCACTTCTTCCAATACGTTCAGTTCACAGGTAATTTCTGAGGTACGAAGTTTGTTCAAATATTGCATACATCCGTGGAAATTACACGATTTTATTTGCATTGAATCTGCTTGTGCTGAAGTGACCACTACTAAAGCGCATACTATATTTGCCAAGCGTAATGCAAGATCTGAAATAATGAAAACAATTTTATTAAATAACTCGGTATACAGTTTTTATTAAATTTGATTAATGCAAAAGTATTTAGTAGAAATAGATGAAAATGAACAACTGAGAATGCACGGGGGAGAAAAAATGCCATAAAATCAACAGCAAACGTGTAGTAGAAGTCAGATTTTTTAAAACAGTCTGTTTTTGAACCACGGGCGATCTGCTTTTGTTTCAACATTGCGCGCGCTACATCAAGCTTGTTTTTAAATACATTCTGTTGGTTCAAAAGAAATTCGCTGTTGTCTCAACAGCGAATTTTAGTTACCGTTGTAGACCGAGATTGTTGTTGGTTTAATGGCATTTTTTCTCCCCGTGCGATATTCATTATCTTGAAAGAATAGAACCATCAATTCCTTCGTAGAAAGGTTCGGACAGTGCATATACTATACGCTT
>JABFPB010003917.1:0-15946 GCA_022817645.1 Ceratoteleas bidentatus | reverse complement strand
CATCTAATATCTCGGCTTCTAAACAGACGAAAGGCTTGGGAATTTGACAAATCAAATAGTAGCCTCGAAATAAACCAAATTTAAAGTTTCATCGAATTCTCATTATTGTAACTTAATAAGGGAACTACCTTAAGGTATTATACAGGTGCCATTGTACAGCCCTAAATATATGTATTTTATTGAAATAAAATGACTTTTTAAGCAATTTTGTTATAACAAGTATTTTTTCGACTTTTGAGAACATTCATTTTATAATTGCAGCAAGTCACTATTTTATTTCGCTCTATTTCTGTTTTCCATCATTTTTTTATTACAATTATTAAATAAAAACTATATTCTGAACGATTTGTGGAGCTGAAAAATAGAAGTTCCCCCTTCGTAAAAATTCGAATTTATCGGCGCTAGGTTCGCGGTTAACTTCACTATCATACCGCACCAGCCAAAATCTGTCATCGGAATGTCCAACCCGTAATCGTACTAAATTGAACCAAAAAAAAAGAAAAGAATGCGTCATCAGACATCGGAGAGAAAAGACTTTTTCCAAATTTTTGCACATACTTCAAAACCATAGGTAAATATTTGTGTCAGTCTATGAATTGAAGAATCGTGTAGTATGTAATTGCTAGACTTTGCCTTTTTTACTTTCTTAAATTGTTAAAACGTGAAATACACCAAAATGAATACATTCACGAAGTAAACCAAAGTGACTGTATGTTATGCATCTTTTTCAAGATTCTACCTTGAACCAACATGGCCATGTCAAACAAATATCTTTTGGATATGGAAAATTTGTTTTCATCTTCCCTCATGGCGGACATCGATATACTGGTTAATGGCGAAACTTTCAAGGCTCACAAAGCTATATTGTCGTCGCGAAATTCCGTGTTTCACAAAATGCTCGAAAAAGATATGGTAGAGTCCTGTACCAGTGCAGTCGAGATCAAGGATGTAGATACTAACGCATTAAAGTCGTATTTAAAATATCTTTATACTGGCAAAGTCGACGAAATATCGCTAACCAAGGAACTCCTTATTGTTGCTGACCGGTTTCTGGATCCACTCTTGAAAGAGAGAGTTAGTGAGAGCTTAAAAAATAGCATTACGCCGGTCAACGCAGCAGAAATGTTGATAACTGGAGTTATGTACATGTGTGATGACTTGAAGAGTGCTGCAGCTGAGTGCATCAGTAAAAATTTTGACGCTGTTAGAGATACTGACATGTACAGTGAGATTTTCAAAGATAGAAATGCCGTAGAAACTGTTTTTGAAAAATTCGGTAATTGTATAAAGTACGTATAATACAATGATCCTCTTTTATGCAGATACTGGAATACCTGTTTTTTTTTATTTCAGGTGATAAACGAAATTCTTCAGAAGTTTTTAATATTAAGGTTAATTGGCGTGGTGGTGAAGGAGGTAGTTGTAATTCTTGTGGCTTTTTTAAAGGAGAGAAAGTTATTTTGATCGTCACAGGTGATGAAAAGAAGAAATGGGAAATGAAAATATATCATATCCCTCATATGTCATCATTAAATAGAGGACTGTATTTTGGCCAACCTGGAATAGAATGCATATACAGTTTTGTCCTAAGCAATGCTGATAAAAAGAAATCGCATAAATCTTGTGTCCAATTAAAAATAAGTTCTAAGGGTTCACCAGAGGCATTAATATCGGAGAAGAGAGAAATTTCTAATTCAGTTGTTCAACTTTGTTCTTATTCGAAGTCCACATTAATAAAGTATATACAAAATAATGAGATAGAACTCGAAGTTATAACTGAATAAATGTTTAACGTTTCAATAAATAATTTCGACGGTTGTAACGATACTCTACAGAAATAAAAATATGTACTATTAAGATTTGCAAATAAACGTGTTACTAATAAACATCCGATCTTCTGTTCCAAAAATGTCATTCCTACCCCAACATAACGTTTTAATAGTAGATTACTTTACTAGTGGGAAAGGCCGGCGGTTCTCTCACCAGAGGAGTACTCTGCTTTTTTTTACGAGTGGGAAGGAAAAGTCCCTACTTTTCCTACGCTAATCAGTAGGAGTCAATTCTCTATGCTGCGAATGAAAAAGATGTTGTACTCCTCCTATTTTTAATTCCATTCAACCCGCCGAGATCCATCTCATATATGCAAAAAAAGCTTTGGTGCCATACAAAACGCATTTTCAGACCTTAATTTAGATAATGGAAAGTTTAAACGAGCTTTGCCACGTAAAATGAACATTTTTTGTTTGTTCTTGCAATACGTTTGTTGTGACATGAATTACCTGAATTACATTTCGTTAAAATATACTTACCTTTTTACTGCATCTCGTTTTACTATATTTTGGTGCATGTTACTAAATCTATATTATTATTACAATATTGTTATTAACTATTTTCAAAATCGATAACAATTGGGACATATTTTATTGAATTTATACTTCAATTTTGTCATCTTGAATATATTTCACTAGAATTTCATTATTTTTTGTACTTTTTTCTTACTATTCTGTAAATTATTTGTTTAATTTCTCCCGTGTAACTATTAAAATATCAAGTTAAAAAGAGTGAAAAAAATACTGTGAAAAAAAACCGTACAAAAGCTCATCTTTATCATAAAACAACTTTTCCATTTAAATAATCCTTTATCAATCAAGTTTATATACCATTATGTGCTACGTTAATTGATATCATCGTTACAGAACCATCTTTTCTGAACTATTCGTAAAAATTCACGTTCATTTATCAAGAAAAATTTGTGTACAATCATTGAAACTGATACTTGGAATAATTCTATTTTCATATAAACTCAAAGAAATAAATATTAATTTCGATGATTCGCAGTTTCATTATGCTGAATAACGTTTTAATTTTATATAATCAAAAATTTCTTGATGCCCCACCACCCAGGAATGTTTTATGAATTTAATTCATAAAAATGTATACATCGTGAAACTTTTGGTCACAACGTATACCTGTAAGAGTTAGTTAAGCATTATCCAAAAAACTTATATACTGACATCTAATTTACCGACAGAAATGGACAGTTATATAAAAAGGGCTGAAATTGGGACTTTTTAGAGATTTGCTGCAAAAATCAGAGAATTACTGGGAAAGACTGCAAATGAATTTTGCAGAATAGAAATTTGTAAAAATCTGCAAAATACATTTTCAGCCTTTCTCAGACTTTTCCAGGCAGTCTTAGACTATTAGCGAGATCACTACTAGCGTTGGAACTCTGCGAAATTCTGAGAAACTGCAAAATGCATTTGCAGACTTTTCCAGTAATAGTTAGACTTTTTTAGTCTTTTGATAAAACGACTCTTCTAAAGATTTAAATCAGTGAAAGTCTTCGATAATCTGCAAAATACATTAGACTTTCCCAGCAAATGACTGTAAAACTTTGAAAAGTCCCAATTTCAGTTTTTTCAGAACTTTTCATTCTCAAAGAAAAGCCAAGTCAAAAGCTTACACCCGATCTAGATTCCGCAATAAAATCAGTATTTAACATTACAATACAAATCATTTATTAATTTAATACAATGGAGTTACAACATTATTTAAATTATACATAATCCTTGATTCCCATTACGTTTTCGTGTAAACTGAAAGCAAAATCCTTATTATAAACATTCTAGTACCAAATATAAATATAAATATCTCTTTAAGACGGAGGAGTCCAACAGTTGAAATGCGCATCTAACTCCCTGGCAACAGCAAGACATAAGTGATCATTGTAAGGCGCAGCTACAACCTAAAATAATTATATACTTTTAGTACTCAGGCGACTTAATCTTCCTGTTGAAGAAAAATTGGATTGGAGTCTTACTTGAACACCAGTGGGTAAACCGTTTTCATCTAATCCCATCGGGATCTGGCATACTGGTACTTTTAATACATTAAAGATAGCGAAATAACCGAAATTGTATGGTCTGAAATATGTTGCATGATGATACATGGCTGTTGTTGGAGCTGAAGGGTAAATCAAGATACCATTTTCTCCCAGTTGTTCCTGAATAAAAAATATTAAGTTGTTAGTCAATTCATTTTTAGTTGAATATTTAGCTCAAATTTGAGTTTTATTCTTTTATTTATACACAATGTATTTATATTATCTTGCACAAGTGGTTCTACTATACTTACCACTAGAAACCTTTTCATATTTCTTGTAACACTTTCTGCCCAAGCTGCATTCTCCTTTGGGAAGATATCGACGTTTATCAAATTTATAACTGAGTACAATGAAAACTGTGACTTTCCTGTGATAAGTTTCCAAATTTCAGAATATGCGTTTGCTTCTCCCTGAAAACATTCAGTTTTAAAATAAAACGTTCATCATTCGTTGAAATGTCATCATTGATACCAATGTGATATTATTTCCAATTTGATAATATCATTTATACATTTTTATCCACTTTGGTTTTGTGTCCATTTTACAATTAGAACTTTTTAATTTGAATTGATTCTCGGCTAGTGGGTAATAAATTAGGAATACAGCTCAGATTCAGATTGTACATACCGTTTGATTTGTTAAGTCATACTTAATATTTGATTCTTCTTGAGTCATCCAGTATCGCCACAGTTTGAAACTGTGTTCTGACCCTGGTAGTTTGATCTAAAAACAAATTATTTTTATACTTTATTTAAAATATAGAAATGTAGATGGCGCCAGTCGAATTAAGGATTCCGACTGTTTAGGTCAATAGGAAAAACATTGATCATAGGCAATCAGAGTTTTTTTCAAAGAAAGGTAAGTTATCGGACATTTTTTAAAAATGACTTTGAAGAAAAAAAACTGGGGGAAATGTCTTTAATTCAAAGTAATTATTAAATTCAGTGTACAAACTTTCTTTAGTAAAAAAAACCCATAATTTCTTCTCTCCTCAGTTATCATAAAATACCTTAGTTGCAGATCCAGTGAGATTTTCCAAATGTCGAACAGTCCTGGAGAATGCCAATTTCATAGCTTTACTCAGCTTACTGGCCCTCAAATCACCGGAGTCTTCTTGATAAAATACATTCAGCTGTTTAACATCTACTGGAAAATCCAACTTCACTCTCGATATACTTTCTCCAATCAGAACTCTCAACATCGGCTCCAGGTCTTCAGCACGTTTGCACATTGGACCAACTTCAGCCATTGATGCAAATAAGGGTTTTTGCCTCAAACCAATTCCTTTCAAGGACGTTAATCCTATAAAATGATTTTCAAAACAATAATTTATGGCTAATCTTATAAAAATCAAACAAAACAAATTAGCATATTGGTTAAATTAAATATGTTTATTATACATAAACTGCTATAATTGTAGGTACTGTTTTTATGTGATATTAAATAATGACATTATTCATTTAATTTAACAAGCGATTATGTTATAAACAAGACAAAAATGATATAAATAAATCGTTATACATTAAGTATGTGTTCATAGTTTCAATTAACCATTTGCATTGCGCAGCAATTAAACATAGAACATTACATTAGCAAAATGGAATTTAGACAAATATCACGAGACTTTTTTTCCAAAAACCATTTCACTCAGGATACACTATAAATGAGCGCACAATTGTTTCGAGAGTTAGTCTTCATTACTGTCACAGTCAGAGTTAATTTTATTGTCAGTAATTCATTATCAAAAATCATCATTGATTGTACACCAAAGTCAGTCTGGAAGAATTGTAAGTTTTTGATAATATATTGTACTGAACCAATTATTGCCCTTTTATTACCAAACCCAATCCAAAATCATTAAAGTTATTATTGTAAATCTCATTATATATTACAGTTTTTAGACTAAAAACGTTATTAAAACGTTAATTAAACATTTTTTAAATTAATTTGTAGTCTAAAAAGTATAGTTTCATTTTTATATAACGTTTTTTAAACGTTTCTAAACGTTATTGTTGTGTTGACCCATTATCGTTACCTTCGCTTGGTTTGAAACCAAAAATTCCATTACAAAATGCTGGTATCCTAATAGAGCCTCCAATATCGCTGCCAACTGCAATAGGAGCTGCACAAGCTGCGACTGCAGCGCCATCTCCACCACTGCTGCCACCGACAGTTCTGGTTGTATTGTATGGATTGTTCGTTTGTCCGTAAACTTTGTTTCTCGACTCAGTCCACATATTCAGTTCCGGTATATTAGTTTTTGCAATGAGAATACCTCCAGCTTCTTTCATATTGGCAATCACAGTCGCGTCTTCTTCAGAACGGAAGTTTTTGCGAGATATCAGTCCCATTGTGTGCAGCATACCTATTGATCCATCGAGATAAATGATATTTAGTAAATCATTGTGACGCTTAATCATTATTTAATCACAGTTAGAACTAATTGCGATTCTGTGTTTTAAATTCAGCAATGACAAACCTTTCGCTCGATTACTCTCTTTTGTTACAAAAGGTACACCAAGAAATGGCGCGGATTTCTTCAAATTCTCCGTATCGCTGAGAGTATTCAGCATTTCATCTACGCCTTTTGCTTCCTTAATTGCATCATCGAACCGCTCTTCTACAATTGCGTTCAGTAATTTGTTTACTTCCTTGCATCTGTCTATAAAAGTCCTAACTACTGTTTCGGAAGATATTTCTCTTTCTCTGAAATAAAAAGTTGGTAATATAATGTAATAGATTAAAATCTTATATTATATCCCGAGTTAAACGTTTCTAAGAATCCCTAATAAATTGTTTCACAATTCCTAAGATTTCGTAGGAAACGTTTGATTTTTTCACAGGAATTGTGAAATATTCCTAAGAAATTCTAACAAATTTTTAGGAATTCGTAGAAACTTAAAACACGGAATATTATTACTGTTTTATTTATGTGTACAGTTTTTGCAGATTTTATTTTTCATTTTCAGTCAGAATGATAAACGCAACACTAATTAAATTTAAGTGTATTTTAATTTGATTTTTATTAAATTAAGCTTTCCAATAAATTAATAAAAATTAAATTAATATGAAAGTATACTATTGCAACTCTAATCCCAGTACAGAATTTTGTCTGTATATAGTTGAGATACATAATTCTCTATACCTTATCTTATTGGCTAATTCTGAGGCGCTTTTTAACAGCACTTCATTTTTCACTGGAGGAACTCGTTGAACTTTGCTATCATAATACCATCCAAATATTACTTCAATGATATAATCAAATATTGTATGCAATTGAACTAATATGCACAGCAGTAACCGCACAGCCAAACTTTTAAAAGTTCTTGTGTTGGCATTATTGAGTTTGTCCTGAAAGAGAAACATTAAATATATATCTGTATCATGAGATTAATATCCATTCTTATATTCAACATAATCTTAAGGGAATCGTTCAAAAATCGATTTTGCGAAAAAAATTTTTATTCCATATTTTGTAAAATTATTGGCAAAAAAAGAAAATATATAAAAACATATATATAAGCAAACTAAAAGTATAATATTTTACAATGATTTAATACACTAATTTATCTTATCTCTTCTTATATATTATAACAGAAAAAATATCACAACAATTCCCAATAAGATTTATCTGATGAATTGGTGTAACTAAGAAATTGTTTTTAATTTGTGTTAGATGTAACGAATTATGTAATGTCTGATCAGTAAATCATGTGCGAGTTTCAATTGTTCCAATTAGTAGTATTTTAGAGGTACAAGTTATTATTGTAACATGCTAATCATGTCATTATCATTGATAAGGTACTTAAAGATAAGCAACTCATAAAATTGCAATAATGTCCGATTACAAGCCATTATTAATGGGTGTAGAAAATCATGGATTGAATATCAATATCTAGCACATTGAATTTAAATATACAAGAATATGAAATTATATTATTAAAATAAAATGTAATTCATTTATTAACAGTGATGATGTAATATATGTTTATCAATATAAATTATTTTCACTATAAAAATATATCACATCATCACTGTAAATAAATGAAAATAAAAATAAACTAAAAATAAAACTAGATTATTTAACAATTTTTTATGTGATTTACCACAAATTCATTAAATTACAGTTTATGTTCACAGTAATCTACCAATTCATTCGTAAAGGTGTATTGTAGCTAAACTTTTATCAGCTTAATTTTTAAGTGTTTGATAAATAATTCATCATTCACTCGCACCAATATTGCGATTACAATGCAATCTCCGCCTAAAAAATTTTATGTATCGAATCAAAAGTACAAAAGACGCACAGCAAATGAATTTAAATAATCCAGAGACAACCTGGCTCTATATCATCGTAGACTGAAATTAAGAAGTTGAACTTTACTCGTCGTAATTTACATGAATTAAAAACCTGAAAAAACTCTGCTTACTTTCACGCCATTTTCAAAAAAAATCCCAGACTGCATTAAATCTTCACCACTAAAAACTCGGGAAAAAAGACAAATCTTACATTTGACATTTCATTTAATTAACAAAATGTTCATTAAAAATTAAAAATAATATTCCAAATTGCAAAACAATTATAAAAATAAAATTACTACACTTTCAAACGCAGCGTACATTAGCCAAAACCGATCTCTTTACTAATCTGTTTACAAATACTTGTCACATTTCCAAAAGTCCTACCTTTTCTCCCAGCAAAGTACACATGATTGCTACGAAAATCGGCGACTAACGTTTGACATTAATTTGCCACACTGTCATCCACTCGTTCCCAGATTCGCCGGCCGACCTCGCCGCAAACGAAAGGAACGCGCGTTGGACGACGCGGTGTCATAAAGCGAGTCGAAATTGAATTCAAAACAACGCGACTCTGACAAAAATGTCAAGTCAGCTGTCGCCGTGTTGTATGGCGTTTTTGCAGCCGCCGCGGCTGGCGCCCTCTTGACGCCCGGCGAATAAAGCAGGAAACTGCGCATTGCTCAATTTTCGCTGCGCGAAATATCAGCAACCGATCCGGCCTTAATTTCATGCAAATCGGCAACCCATCTCATATATCTCACATTCCTGTATATATAGATATAAACAGAAGTGCATTGACCCAAAATCCACTCAAAAGAACAGCGAACTTTTTTCTTGAAAAGTTAAAATTTTCCAAAATTACATTTCCAATAATATTTTATTGGCAGAAATAAAACTAGACTTGAATTCAATGCAAAACAACACATAAAGGCCAATCCACATCAGCGCGTGTCATATATATGAATATGTGCAACATGTCCCTTCGTATACATGCTTATTCAGCCGGAACCGGGAGTCCTTGATAAGCGTTTCAATAAAAGCACTTGAGCGTTGACGGACAAACATTCAGTGCCTTCCGAATGACAGTGTGTTCAGTCGGCGCTCTCTGTTTGGCGAACGCGCTTTTCAAAACAAAGCCGGCCAAAGTGGACTGCGAAGTGAGTTTGCGCAGGTTTTCGTTTTGAGTCAAGCCGGGAGGGAGTGCGACGTAAGTGTGATTTTTCGTATTCGGACTTTTCGCGTTGGCACTGAGGCTTTCGATGGGATATATGGGGAATGCGAGCCGGTATTGTTGTGGCGTTTGCAACAGGAAATTGATAATCAGCCGACATTGGCTGTCACGTAAGAGACGATGAATAAATATGAATCTGTGGAAATGCGAAGCAAATGCACCGGCTTGAAGGACGAGGGAAGAGTGGGATTTTTGGAAAGCTATGTAAATGTATAGATTTCCAATATAAAATATGTAAATCTATATCATACTTATAGAAATTGTTATATAAGTATATCTGTCCTATAAGTATACTTTTCCTATAAATATTTTGTGGTTTCTAATAGTTTTTATATGCATTTTTTAACAGTTATTAGGCTAATGAAGAGTAATCGAGTCAGTAAAGTAGAAGGATTATTTACTGTTTAGAACCTGTAAATAATCCTGTAAATAAACCTGGAAAATTATATATGGAGTTTTAGTATTTTTGCATAGTTTATGAAAATAGTATGCAATGTTGAATTTTGTTCATAACTTTTTTAGTTTCCTGAAGATAAACATGTAAAAATATTTCTAAGAAACGAATAGAAATGAATCGATAATTTAACAATGAATGGACCCAATGAAAAGACAGCAGCGCTTTAAAAAGGTAAAGTGAAATTTTGTAGTCAGACATAGAGTTTCGATCTTAAATTGTTCATTTTAGCCGAAACTAAACGTTTCTTAAACCAGGATTTCGAATACATAAATTGTTAGATTTTCTGCTGGAATTAAAAAGTAAAACAACGTTCAAATTAAAACAATTACTTTTGCTAAATATGTAAAAAAGGTTTGTAAAAATTTTAAATAATAATAACAACAAATCATTTCGTTATTGAGACCATATTGTTTAGAAATAAAGCTGCAGTTTGATAATACAGTATGCAGAATACTGATTAGAATAGTCACACAAATGAAATATGTGCAATACATCTTTAAAGAATGCTTTCTTATCTTTGAAAATTATGAAAGATTCAAAATATAGTACAGAATGAGCTGCGGTCTAAATTTTGCAAGGAAAATTTTAAATACATTGTTATTCACAATTGAAATTCCATCCAAAATCGATGAATTACCTGTTGCATTTGTAATAGTGAAAATTTGCTTATGAATTGCTGTGCTATGATACAGATTTCGCAGACTTTCGCAAATTGAAAATGTACAATTTGCGAAAGTCTGCGAAATTCTGTAATATACATTTGAAAATTTCCCAGTAAAAGCCCCAATTTCAGCATTTTTTCAGAGTTTTGTAGAGTGTTGTCGAGTTTTACAGAGTTTTTAAGAGATTATCAATTTTTGCACAGTTTTTTTCCACCGGGGTAGATTTCAATGTGCGAGGAGAATGATAATTAAAAGTAAAATTTGAATAAAACAAAACGAAGTTCTTACTTCGATCAACGATGTTCAAAACATAAAGATAATATTAAATATTCACGTGTCATTATTATCTTATTACACGTGTCTTATAAAAACGCATTCAATCAGCTCTTATTTCTTTCAACAATTTTCGAAGTGTGCACATATTAAGGTATGCCAAAAACATTCAGTTTCAAATTTCAAGCTGCTCTTCGAGAATATGATAAAGTGGATCTAAAGAAGCAGAAACTGCTTCTGAGAAATTTTTCGCTAAAACGCATGAATGTCGTTGAAAATGGCTTCACTGAAGAGGAAAAAGTTTTGATAACACTTGTATAATATATTATTTAACTTTTATATAAGATCATCAGTTCCTGTTTCTTGTATCATTGGTAAGTCAGGAAAAATCACGATTCTCAGATTTCACATCAAAGCACCATCTGAAAACAGCACTATAATTAAAATATATATTGGGCACAGCCTGCAATGATCTAGAAATGTTAGTTGGATTGTAATTGAGTTCATCAGGTCACAAGATGATCGCGGCCTCTAAATATTGTTCGATTTGGTCGATATGACAATATCGGAAAAGAGCTCGAAATTCGCTTCTATATTTTTGGCAGGTCCTCAAGATTTTTGGCAAATACACAATCATAGAAAATTGTTGATAGAAGTAAGAGCTCTTTGAATGTGTTTTTATGAGACACGTGTTAAGTCACTTTTTAATGTCTTTTGAGATATTTGGGTTTAAAGTTTCAACAACTATTTTATTTTGCTAATGAAACAACGTGTTTAAAAAATTAAATATCAGTTTAGTGCCTCCATCTAACCACAGCAATTATTAGTTCTTTAATTTGAACTACAATATTTATAAAATTAAAAAAATTGTACTTAAAAAAAGGACTTAACTGGTTTTTGCGGGAACCCACAGAGATAACAGAGGCATGTGAATAATTTATGATATCTTTATGCAATGAAAATTGTTGATCAAAGAGCTTGTTTTATTCAGTTACCATTCTATAGTTTATATAGAAAATAATACATTTTTATTTATTCATATTATCGTAATATAATATTTCAACCATTTAAAACAATAGTACCATTAGCCGTTCAATGAAATGCCGTAATTATTAAGCAAAATATAATATGTTAATTATATCGTGAGATTTTGTTTAGTCACAATTTAACGAGTAGCAAAGTAAATAGATTTCGTCATGTCCTAACACTTACGTAAACTTCCTGCATAGTTTTTTTTTTACCTTTTATTTGCAACCTTCTATTCTTATAAATCTCTTTGTATTACTTGTAAGGAAAACGTAAAAAGATAACTTTTTCTCCATATTTATTCAATTGTATTTAAAACTGAGCTGTACACTGATTTGATATAGTTCACGAATCAACATTGTGAACGAATGTTTCATCTTAAAGCATTACTGTTATGAAACCCAATTATGAAACAGGGAAAAATTGTTGTGTATATAATAATAACAATTATTTTACGTAGTAATTATTATATATATATATATTATAAAATTATAGCATATATAATCGTTTTATATATAAAGATAATATACTTCGAAAAACAAAACAATTATTATAATTATAATTAATTTTATAAAAGTATAATTATTTTATTTAAGAGACTGTATAGTAATTTAACACACGTGCATATAATTATTGTTAAAATGATACAAAATCAATACTTAATATGAAATTCAAAATGTTTTCTTTTCATCAGCGATTTTGTCTGTCATGTCTATACAAGTAAAAAAACGTACGTTATATTAAATTACAAAACATATGTCTTTTAACAATGGTCGAAAAATGTTTTTATTAATTTCAAAAAATGTTTCACTTAATCACCAATTGCCACCAATTTAATGTTGACTTTTCTTCACATGAATATTATCCCACGGATTATTTATACAAAATCGATATTTATACATAATCTCAGTACTTTCTCATGAAATCAATATGCAATCGATTGATCGTATATCAATAAGTGATATAAAAAATGTCATTACTTAAGACGTCGTTCTCATTTACAAGACACTAAAAAGTAAGTAACAAACCATTTTTTTTAAATTAATATTCAATTTTTTCAATCTTTTTTTCAACGAAACTGTTAGAAGGTTTTTCCATATTTATTACATACTTTACATTACCTTTGTGTTAAATATATATTTATAAATATGTATGAAGCACCTAGTTTTAAAACTAGCTTAAGTAAAAAATAATAAAATTTTGAGACATTCAGAAACTGAAACTAATTTTTTAAGCTTTACAAGCAAATGAAATTAGTTGGTAAAAAAATTAATTTTGTCTATGTTTTTACAAAAAAATTGTTGAAAAACCTGCTAAGAACATATTGCGATCTTACAGTTTAAAACTGTTCAATTCTCATAAAATTAAAGATAGAAAGTTATAGTTGGCGAAACACATTATGAATTAATTAATGTATGTGATTTAATGTGTTGTGTGTAAAATAGTATACTAAAGAAGTTTTTAATTAAAGACGATGCCAAACACTTCTCTTAGATTATAATAGTTTATTCTCTTTGAAACTTCTTTTTTGCAATAATAGCTTTCTTTTTGAAAATAAAAACGTAAGAATTTCTCGTGACAGGAAAATGTTGCGTTTTCGTGAAGATATTCGCGAAATAATTTAAATTCGTTATCAATCCGAAACGATAAATAAGCTATCGTCATTATTTTTCAACCAGACTGTCAACAAAGTGTACTGAAAAATTGTTCTTACAAATGATAAAAAACATTCTTATAAATGTTAAAAAAAACGTTCTTATAAATGACAATAATAATTGCGCCATGATTATTCTTCTGTCAAAGATTCAAATACAATAACAGAGCAAAAAGATTCTAGCAAGAAAATTTAAATAGTTCAAATTTTGGGCGATTCCAAATTTACTAAACCTCAAATAGTTCCAATCCAGATGTGCCAACTTAATTATTTTCACTTCAAAACAACTCTATGAACTGTTTAATAAAAACAGGTGAACAATAGGAAATACATTTTGATATATTCCTTCTAGATAGCCATAAATCCTGATCTGACTGATTTCCTATCGTACCTAATTACTATGAAATACAACATAATTGCGTAATTATAATTTGACGATATCAGGCATTATAATAAGCCGTTCCGCACATTATCTCAAGTTCTATAAACACGATTTACGTAAGAAATCGGAAGCACTAACACGCGCAATAGGTCTCTCGAATGGATTAATCAATTGGGTTAGTATAAAATAACATTGCCTAAATGGTAAACATTTGTGCAATGTTATTTTTCTCTTTAAACTGTTATTTGAATTTAGGAAAAAGAATGGATCCCCGTGTCACACTTATTAATCCAAAATTTTGTATTAAAAAAACTCAAAGTAAGTGAAGTAGAGTGTATACATATGACATGGATGATGTCATATGTATACACTCGGGATTAGGTCAAATGACGTTAATACCCAAAAGGGGGGGGTGACCTTTTTCGATAAATGAACTTTTTGATTACATAGAGATGCATTCGCGTGTGGTACTAATATTCATCTCGGTTTCTTCGGAGTCAGACGCGAAAGTGTGACATTTTTCTTTGGTATTTAGAAATAAGATTTTGGAAATGGCAATTTACTGAAAAATAATCGATTCGCGAGTAAGTTTTAAATAACTGTTGCAGTGAAATATGTTACTAGTTTAAACAAATTACAGTGACTTTAAATTCTGTTGCTTTTTCTCAGTGAGACGACAGTTATTCAAAATTGCAGTTTCAAAAATTCCCGATTATATTCCTCGGTTAGGAATTGTTAGTGGGTTTTCACGTGGAGACTTTTAATTGTTGGTCTGGTGTTCGCAGACAGAAAACGAAGGGCGCAATGAAGTCTGAAGTAAAGAAAATAATTATCGACTGTGATGCTGGCACGGATGACGCTGTCGCGCTCATCATGCTCATCGAAGCGCACAAAATGAAGCAAATTGAAATCAAAGCCATTACATGTGTGACTGGAAACACATTTGTGGACAACGTTGTTTGTAACGTTTTTCGAACGTTAAACGTGTGTGAGGCGAACGATGTAAGTATTTTTATTTTTCTTCGTAAAATTATAGATTATGAGAAAATCTATGATAAATAATAGAGACAAAAAAAGAGAAAGAAACTTCAATGCAAAAAATATTGAATGGAAAATAATTGAAAAAAATTAAGTGAATTCTTTTTGGGTAAGATTCAGGATTCATTTTATTATTCTCAATTCTGTTTTATTCCAGACTAAAAATGGTCTCACTTGGGAAAAATGCTGAATTTCACGAAAAGAATTCGTTTTCAATTCCTGAAACGATATTCCAAGATTTAAAATTTTCCAATCCTTTTCTATTCAGTGTTTTTTGCAAGAACGAACCCTAATTTCACTAATCCCATTTTTTCAAATTAAAGAAGTCATCTTGAATTTCATAGTTGTAATAATTAATTTATAAAAGTTGAAAAGAAAAAATAATTCATAATTCAATTTCTCATTTAAAACTCACTAATGTTCGATGAAATTTGCATATATTGTGCTTAGGAATCAGAAATCCTTTAATCTGAGTATAAACACGAGCATTTTTAAGGTGTTTGGAATTTTCAAAAAATTACCTTTTTAAATGGTATTTTAAATAACATTTAAAATGGTTTAAAAAATAACATTAATATATCTTTGTGGGTAATCAAACCAAATGATTTTTACATATGCTGAAAAATATATAACTACAGTAGATGTGCTATTGTAGACATTTATTTCCGTGATTTCGCATTCGTCTATAGATCTATGTTATCATCAGTTTCGTCACTGTATGTTCTTTGATAAGCAGCAAAGTGCATTTGCGATGACCCCCCAAGTTCATTTGGGAACTCTATGAAGAAAGCTAGACCTCCTAGTCGAGAGAAATAGCTGAGCTAGGCAAATAATTCTAAATAGTGTCTCAATCATGCTGAGTGTGATGCAAGTGCAATGTTGAATGATCTAGTTTACTAAACTGGTTAAAAATAATTTTAAAAAATAAAAATGTTTTCCAGACCTATTTTGTTATTACTAACAATAAATAACTACATTTCAATTGGGATCTAAGATGGGGGCGTGGCCTAACCAATATGGCGGCGCTAAGCGTGC
>JABFPB010003916.1:0-15944 GCA_022817645.1 Ceratoteleas bidentatus | reverse complement strand
CGGTAAAATTACCGGAACCCCTATTTTACAATCTAAGCCCCCCCGCCCCCCCCCCCCCGATTCTTCTTCCGGAAGACGCGGAATTCGTAATTTATTGCGCCGGCGTAATCCGATCGAAATAAGCGCGCGGCAAGTGCAGTTGGGAAATTCGTGCCAGCTCGAAAACGCGCACGCTGTGGCGCGTAACACACGCGCAACTTTCACCCGCAGTCCCACGGCTGCGATATGAAAGTGCGACCCGAAATTACGTGCGATCGATAAGCAAGTGCGACTTTGTTCTAGCGCCTTGTTTGCCGGGGCAGTTGGGAAAATTTGATTTCGGGTCGGGAAAAATTGAATGGATAAACGAGGCTGCCGATGACTTTCTCCGGAGAGAGAATGTCCGTCGACCCCGATCCGGATTGGCGAACTTTTTTTTTTTTTTTTTGAAGGAAACATTTGTTTGTTTTTCTCTGATTTTGGCTGGATAGGTTGGTTTTGATGGTCCTAATAGACATGAAACATGGAATCCACGTGGAATATACGTGGATGAATATCCGAACGAGGATTCAACGTAGATTCGGCGTCGAATCCACGGGATTTAGTGGATTTGTCTGTTAGGAGGGGGGTTGTGTGTTCTGGTTGCGGATTTTGCAGGGAACACTCACTTTCGAGCAACTGGACGGCGGTGGGCACGAACCCGTCTTCGCAGGTGTAGTTGAGGTTGACGTAGACATTGTGGTCCTCGTATTTGGTGACGGTCGCGGCGAACTCGGTCTCCATGCTTGCGGAGGATTCGCGGACTGGACGAGACGCGGCGTACGAATTTGTTACAACTACACCAGGGTCTGGATAAAAGACCTGCTGCGGGTAAGCCGCGACTGGTGAAGTGAGAGCGAGAGTCCCCACTTTTACTGTCGAACAAGTGAGTAACAACTCATTCCTGGCGAACGGGCTTTTTCAGATTTCAGCCGCGGGCGATAAGCCCGAATTGAGAGTTTCTGCAGGTTCCGCTTGGGGTGAGAGGACGGTCAGGTTGGGGAAGAGGTGGGATGAGGGATTTCGAGGTGGATGGAGGGAAGGTTGGGAAAAGTAGTTGGTCGTGCAGAAAATCACCGGAGGTCGGGTTCTGGGCCAGTGGAGTCTGAGGAGAGAGTGACATTGGATGGATGTCTTCGTTTGGCAGGGATTTGGTTGGGAACAGATGACGGCGTTAATTCGGCAGTTGTGAAGAGTACGGAAACCCTTTGGATTCCAATACATATTCTTCAATTTATATTGCATTTCTTCAAAAACTCCAGACACATTTACATTCTACATAAAATCTATTGGTTGTAACAAGTCAACCTATATTTCGATATTCATGACCCATAAGCAATGAAATGTATTGGTTGAAACCGATTAAAAATAAGAAAACTTGAATTCATGAAAACATGTTGGTTTGAACCGATACTTTCGAAAAAACTCATTACAATCAATTTTTGTTAGAAAAAACAGAAATTCGTATAAAGAAGTATTTTGGCGTCTTGTTGTACCAATGTTTATATTTTAACAGATAAAACAGGAGATAAAATGGTGATTGCAGACGTGATAAACAAAATTATCTCGAATAAACCGATAATTTCAATTTTTCAATGTTGTGTATTGGTTTACCAATTAAGAACCGCAATTGAAACCAATACAAAAAACATACGATTTGTGTGTTGGTTTCTATTGGTTTTCGTTTGCTGAGAACAGCTGATTCTATTGAGTCATGAAAAACTGGTGTCATGAAAAAAAAAACAAAAACTCTATGAGACTCAAGATTTGATTTCAACGTCAACACAATTGAAATCAAATCTTGAGTCTCATAGAGTTTTTGTCTTCGAGGTGTGGAGTTCGTTTCCGACGCCTTATTAAAGAGAAAAAAATATATTCTATTGCTTTCAATGTCTTTCTACTTATTATGAGAAAGGGAAATAAAATAAAGTCAACATCGAGATTTGTACTCGGCAGCTTGTGGATGTCAGGCAGACAGTTTAACCATTCATCCAAAGAGGTAAATAATATCTTTCATGAAAATAATAGTAGAAATCATGTCGAATTCTATTTCATGGAGGAAATTAAAAATAACCTAACGGAAGAAATAGAAGGCAATACAAGTTAATAGAAACTGCTTTCTATTGCTTTTTTTTAAAAAAGGCAATTCAAACTCACATGTTCTAATTGGCTTCTATTTTTTTCTGTTTCCATGTATTTGCAGGGTGTAACTCTTTACATTTTTTAAAGTGAATATTGAATATTTTTGCACATGTAGACGTCGACACTATACAGTGTGTTAAGTAAGAAATTTAAACACATTTATAAGATTATTACTTTTGACAGTAACGACTTAAATATTTATAAATGACAAATTATTGTCAAACTTCATAAAAAAGACATTATCTAATATACGATAAAAATATACGATAAAAATACAGACGTATTAAACATTATATGATATCACCTGCTTTTCATTGCAGATGATATTGAAGAAAATGAACCATTTTCGCACGAGTAGAGAAAACATCTCTTTTCTGTTTCTGAATTATATGAAGAATGAATGGTAACGTTTTTCTAAACTCGTCTGTCGGAGCGCAAGATTACGCAAACCGGTTCACGTTGTTTTATGGGGTTACGCACCTCCAGGGAGAAGAACAAGAGCGTTTTTCATCGCTTTTTAGAAAATGTAAACATTATAAACAAATCGGTCGAGCGTTTTTTATTGTGTCGAGATTAAATTGTAAATGAGTTCTTTTTTAATTTCGAACATATTTGGTATCATATTTATGCCGTCATTTCAGCCATCGCCGGAAGGCACTTTTCAGAAACACGCCTCCCGTGTCGCTGTCCTAGCAGCCTGAAAAATAAAAATATATGAAAAATTGAGAAACGTGCCTTTAAAATGATGATGTAGTTATTGCCCATGTTCGGCCGGGTTTTTTTATTTTCATTCAAATTGCCTTGAAAAATCACGGCATTTTGAGAAACGATTATGTTGCTGTTTTCAACCATTTTTTTCCAAAATAAATATAAAAAAATATATATGATAATGATTTTTGTAAATGTAACTGCATTCAGTTGAAAAACGTATCTTTTGTAATATTTTCAATATACCAAACAAGGATTCTGACCCGGATAGAACATCAATATTACTTATAGCTAATATATGTACAATATACGTATATTATATGTATATATCTATTTTATATATGAATGTCCATCTAATATATTTATAATATACATCTTGTTCTATCAGGGGAAGTATCTTTCATTATTCAACAATGACAGAACAATATTTTTTGAAGGAATAATTTTAAACTGTCAAAATGAAAATGTTTGCTTGTAACGGTTTTTTCAGTGAGCACTATATTATCTATTTCAGCGCCATGCTGGAATCCATTTCAACTTAGTCGATAAGGTAAAAGTGCTGGATTGTATATCGACAGGTGGTATTAGTAGACTTGATTCACAGTAGATACAATTACCAGAGGAATGTTATTTTAGGATAGTAATGAAGAAAATTGAATTTCGCTATTTTCTTCCTGAATGTTTGAGTTCTAAATAAATTGTTTCACAAATTGTAAATTGTTTTTATTCACATTTTCTGTTCGTAACCCTTATATGATAATTGGCGAAAAAGAGCAAATTCTTCTGTATCGACTTATCGGCCAATAGTCGCAACCAATAAATATCACATTATTATATTATTACTGTAATTTTTAATTAAGTTAATAGTAAAATTCATAAGAACTGAAAAAATTGCGTTTTACTAATATTTATAAGTTATTAAAAAATTGGTACCGGAATCAAATGCATCGATATCTCCTGTACATATTTTTAATTAATTACTTTTTTCATACAAAAACGAAACTTGTTTTTTTAATAAAAGTTTAGATTGAACACTAAAATGGTATATAATGGTCTTTACGAAAAAAACTGCGATTTCAATTAATTTAATTCGATTAAAAACTGCCAACCCTAAGTCGAACCGCCAACCCTAACATTCAGATTATGTGTAATTAACACAGAACGACCTCTATTGTCAGATCGTTAAAATGTATTTCCTTGCTTTTCCCTGCATACAGATGGCGGGACTGTATCTTTAAAAGAACGTCACGGTAATATAGATCTCTGCATTACCATTATTTCTATTTATTTTTCACACAGTTATAGATTATTTGTTGGTTGTACAGTGCATTATTTAAAGATTATATTATTTGAAATAAAAATGAGATAAGCCACATTTTTAGTTCAATAGAAAAGTATAAAACGTGGTTAAATAAAATAACTTAAATTTCGTTCGATTAATTGCAAACAAAATCATTTTTTGAAAATTTACCAATCTTGTAATATTATATTATACAAAAGATAACATATTTTTGGTGAAAATATTATTTTAATTACGTCGTAATTACGTGTTAATGACGTTGTCTGATTACGTCAGAATAATTTTTATTGATTTTTTTGATTTCCACTGAAATACGATAATATTTGCATACTCTAATTTAAAAAATTGATTAAAGGCAAGACAACGTTAATTGTTTTGTAACAATATCAATATTTATATAAAAGTTTACGTAATTTAAACAAAAATGCAAAGTTTTTGGGTCAATTAATTTACGCCAGACAGAAAACCTAATTAATTTGTTATTTTAAAAAGTTAATAATAAATCTATTCATTAATGTTATGCATTAGTAAATTTCACTCTGATATAGTAACTGACCTATTTAATGCAGTAAATGTCAGAATAAAAAAATAGTTTTTTTTTAAATAATATCTTATAGTACATAAAGTGAAAGTCCACGTCGATCAATTTCGTACTACACAATACACATGTGTCGCTCTAAAAATTTCTCTCCTTCGGTTTGAGATAGGAATTCGCTTAGAGTTATGAATTTGCTCAAATTAAATTTAATTAAAACTGACAATGTTTACATTGGAAACTGATTTAGCTTGATTCAATTAGCTAAATGCTAAAGTGATGATAGTCTCGTCTAAAATGAAGTATTTGACGAATGACGAAACACAATACATAATTTACTATAAACGTATAAAACACTATTTTATTACATTATTATATGTCGTAATTATTATGTGTACAATAATTACGACAAAACTTTACATTCATGAAATATAATAAATATATAATATAATATTTACAGTTTTCAATCTTAGTACAATTATTGTTTTTCAATTTAGATTTTTTAATATAATGTTTTATCACAGATTTTTTAAAAAACCATGTACAATTTTTTAGATTTATAGAGACAATTTTTGGAATCAATGATTATTTTTTGGAGACCGAAATTGCGTCAGCTTTCTCACACCATTGTGTGCACAGTCGAATGCAAGAATTCATCCACAGGGAACAAACTTCAATCGTACCGTTACAAACCAAGCGATAATTGATAATAACAATTGTCATCATTTATAAATTGCTATGATGCCTTAACTAGCAATGTGAAATGAGGTAATATATAATATATCTTTAGTTTGATATTTATATAATATATTATTTTCATATTTAATTGGCAAGATAGTTTTGAAATTTGATCATACGTTAAATAACCCACAAATTAATCAGTTCAACAGAATCTAAATTTAATCTAATTTTGCCATATTTTGTTATATGAAGCATGCAGGGAAATACTCCTATATCCTATTACACATATCCTCATGAAAATAAATTTTATAAAAAATTCCGAATGATCTAGAAAATCCTCAAAAGTTTAATAGAGGTTTTTTGAAACTTTATTTATTTAAAAATATTCCATGCTTTAAAATACTACAATCAAAAGCAGAATTAAAAACTACCCCAATCAAAATTCCCAATACCTTTTGAATACCAAACTAAGTAAATTTGGCCCTTCTAATATCGCAACGTATATTTTTCAAAAGCCATCGTCACTATGATATTTTTTCCGGCGCTTCTTTTCTTCCAGATCATTCTCCCGGATATTCTCTTCCATCCTTCTCCCTCCGCCCCTCTCCCTTCACCGCTCGAAAATTGCCTAAAAATAACCCATTCCCTCTCCACCCCATCCAAATCTTCGCCGATCTCAGACACTCATCGAACTTTCATCGGATTCCTCTCCACTAATCCCCGCTATGCCAAAATGCCGGAAATCCCTCAGCAGAATCACCCAACTCCCAAACCTCCCCCCGAAATACCTACCACACCCTTCTCTCCCCCTAACCCGAAACCGGGTCACGCCCGGGTTTTCCCCGCAAAAACCAAAACAATCGGCTTCTCTCACCGGCCGACCTTTCCCCTCAATCCTTCGCCGCGCAGGCGCGACAAGGACGCCGCATCCCCCAACAATGCCCCAGACAAGGACAGACTCCCGCGCACCCGTTATTCGCCGACAACGTCGCCATCGCCGCGCCATTCGCCGCCGGTGACGTCACGTTCCGCGAATAACTCGGCCCCTCCCCCCGCGCGCACCTTTCCGCTGGATCTCGCGCGCCCATTGGCTGCGCGCGCCGCTCGATCGCCGTATCTCCCGCCCCTCCCGCCGGCCGGCCGACGTCACTCCGCGAGATACAAGTTCCGACAGGCTTTGGCCACATCAGTCAGATTACTCAAGCGGTAGCCCGGGATCGTCGCGAAGTCGTCGATCTCCACAAGAAAACTCCTACTGCGACTACGAGCAAACCGACGAGGCACTGGTGCTTCCGGACAGTTTTGCCACAGAAGTTGCACACAAATTAGTGCAACAAAAGGACCTTCTCGCGTTCGTGCGCGACAGCCTTTTCCCGCATTGAACGAAGTCAGTTCAGCCATCAAACTTGGGAGGGTAAGTAGAAAGATTATAATCATAATGAAGCTTATTGTATAGTCCATTGTTGTTGAAGGAATTAGTTTTTTAAAGTTCCGATTTAAAATTTTAGACGAAAACCTATTTTCGCTATGATTTGCTAAATCGTACAAAATAATCATTTAACAAGAATGTGCGAAATCACAAATGACCTTGATATTGTTGTATTTGACATTGAATATTGCGATTTAGTCAAAGTTAAGGAAGGTCTTGATTATGAATGAGTCAATGATGTGGTGTTTGATCTGTGATATATTTATTCTTTACAATAATAGTAAATTAAATATAAATAAATAAATATTAGCAGGACAGATAAAATAAACACCCAATAGATTTTCTCTACAAAATGTAAACTTATTGAAAAAGTACGAATTCGCAAACTTCACTGCGCATCTTCATTTACACTTTCGCGTTCCTATATTATCGCTCCGCCGAGCCTTGAATGCAGATAACGAATCACTCGTCTGAGTCACTCGATCCGAGCTATCAATATTTCGATCCAATTGTCATTGACATCAAATCGTGCGGTGAGATTTCGTCGGATCGCCAACTTTTCGCCGCGCGACCGTTACATAAGCTCGCTGAACGTTCTGGAATTTCCGTCGTGCCTCGCAGAAACGTCGCTAAAATATCGATTGCCGCGTGAACGGCGCTTTCCATGTGTCGCAAGCGGCGCCGGGTGTTTATGCGCCGCGCGGCGGCGACGATTCGCCGAATCCGAGGGCGAAATTCGCGATCCGAAAATCGGGATGGAACTTGCGCAATCGGCGGACTTTGCGCCGGTTTTTGTCGGCGTTTGGGCTAAGAGTTAATTCGTCGATTTTCGAACGGATTTTCGTAGCGGATGACGTATCGCGGTTTATGCACTTTCGCGATTGGGGGACGATTGATTGCGATGGAAAGTTGATCGATTGGGAGGTGCAAGTAGCAACAGGCGCGAAATCGGGGATTAACGATTTTCGATAAAGGTGAGGCGTCAGTGAACGGACTTTGATCCGCCAGTTTCAGTGGTTTGATTGCATGTTTGGTTAGAGACTGATGTGGAGATGGAAGTTAAGATATGAGAATGATTAATTAAAGCTGTTTTGTGGGAGATTTGGTTTGAAAAGTCTGATATGGATTTGGAATTTTGTTGGAATTTATGCATTTTTTTTACTTTGGAAGAATTGGATTTTTTATGTTCTGAATATTCTGAATATGTATCTGTGGTGTTTGTAAAATAATTAATACATTTCAAATTAAATTAAACGAAAATGCAATTAATATAATATAAACAGATATTAATTTGAAACTCTTTGTCTCAAATATTATTATACTTGTCATTCAAATTGAATATTTCAAACAATATTTGTTAATAAATATTGTTAATGGTAGAAACAAAACAAAAAAGTTGAAATACATTTTAATGTTTTCCTAAAACTCAAAATATAGAGATTTCTTCAGTTCAAGTAGTAGAAGAATAAAAAGTTATGTAATTTTCAAAGTCCAGCACATAAATATCAAATTATCACTAATTATACACTGAAACATTAGATATATATCATCATCAAAGTCTTTATTTGACTCTGATATATGTAAATTGAAAATTGCAGATAGAGAATGGTAAACAGTGATTTTAGGAAACACTTCAAGAATTGAGTAAACCTTGTTATGAATTTTGCAAAATCATCTAATTTTCTCTGAAAAATATATTTCACGAACTGATAATTTTTCGATCTCAATAATCTCTAATTGTTTTGCAAATAATTCCATTCAATTTATAAAACTAATATACAATATCAAGAAACAAACAATCTGTGAAATAATACCGAGAGACACAAATTGACAATGACAATGCACATCGATCCTTATCAAATATCCAATTTTAATCACAAAAAATCGTAACATTATTGAGTATGCGATAACAAGTACTTTTCTGCATGATAAGGGTACAAATAATGATATCAGCTTCTATCCTATTACTCACGATTTGCTTCTTGCCACATAAAAATCCCAGTTATTCGATTATCATTAAATATGTGAACCGGCGTTTCAACACCGACGGAAAAACCACTTAATTGTTAAAAATTATCACTTTTTTCTCCACCAATCAACAGTCCTGTTAAATTGCAATTAAAATCAACTCATTTGTGATGCAATGGTTCCTCTTTTAGCAACAAACAGTTTCCACTCAGTAATTTTTCACATTATTCCGCCGGTTCAAAAGAAATAGGACACGGACTTATCGGGCGTTTCATTGGTTTGTAATTCCATCGTTCAGGCGCGAAAAAATTCTATGTTCAAATAGCCTGTATTAATATCTTATCGAGCCACGATAACGGGACCTCCCGAGAAAAACATTTTAACTATTAGTCTCTGTTGCCCCAACAGTCGATAAATTTTTATTGAAAAAGAACTTTGCACCCTATTTTCCACACTTTCGCTATCGGAACACAAATTTAGAATCCCTACAAACCGACTCTTTTTTCCAAACTTATCCAAGGTCAACAAAAGTCGCTATTTGATAATGACGAAACTCTTCACTTCCTCAAAACTTTATGTAACGCGTCACCTGTACAAACAAACTAATCGCTGGGGAAAAACATCAAAGACACCGTCCAGCCACTAATTATTATTAGCCACTTATCAAAATCCAAAACGATAATCACGCCCCATTAATTCCCCAGCGAATTCCGGTAACCCAACGAATTATTCAGATCGCGAAAGGTGCGTTCAAAAATCCGCTCGTTATCTAACCGACAAATCTCGCGCAAAGTGTTGTTTTATAACTGGCGTGTAATGTAGTATTTACTCCAATAAACACTTGATTGTACTTGTGCACACAGTCACGTGTTCGAACGTGTGCGATTCATGTTTGCGCTGGTGTGGCGGTGACTCTGCATAAATTTCGCCGGCAAGTGTTTGCCCGCAAGCAGCAGGTTTCGACGTGAATCAGCCTCGAAATTGGCGCATTCCGCTGTTTGAGAATGTACATTTCGAATCCGCATGATCCGATACTAAAACTGGCGCGACACGAGACTTACAACACTCGGCGCTGTATATGTCGCGATTATGACGATTCCGCGAATTTTCTCTATAGACACGAACAGAACTCGTGATTAGAAGCAATAAGGACGGCAAAAAATTACGCCGGATCGAAATTGAGTCGCGCTTTTTCCGACGCTTTGTTTCGCAACTCCACCACCTTGGGTTTTTAGTCGGGTTTTGCGTATAGATAGTTGGGGATCGATATGTTATTACAAATGTGGTAGAGGCGAAAAGTAGAACGATGAAGTATTAATGCAGTTTTCCGGAACTGACGCAAGTGATGCCGTGAAAGTGGAAAAATCAGTTGTTTTCAACTTTTTAAGATGTATTTTCATAGTCGTTTGGTTTAGTTTACTTTTGTTTTGCATATAACATGAATGTAATAAAAGTCGGAAATGTCAGGAACAGTTTTCGAAATTGCTGAACTTTTTACTTCCGAGTTTGACCTTTTGAGGATTTTAGCTTCAAAAGAATATATTCAAAAAGCGTTGTTTATGTTTTCCGTTTTCAAGAAAATACAAATATTTGCTCCTTGAAAAAATGTTCAATTACGAACAAACAAATGTCAACTCATTGATGTTTCTTTTAAGTAACAAAGCAATCTGTTAAATGAATAATAGAACAGTATTCTATTGTTAATGAAACTATGCTGTTATGAATGCAGTTACAAATAAACGGCTATTTATACACCGGATTATCTGTCTAAATCCCGTAATTTTTCATTGCAGATTTCCAGAATTCCTCCCGTCTTTACTCGTTCAACGGCTAGCACAATTCAAAGAGAGCAAGGGGGTAACGTCTTTGTAAGTATCAAAGCAACTTTTCTCCCAAATCTAACCTTCCCAAAGACTGAAAAAGATCACCTCATTTTGACCGTTTATGCAACAAATTATATAACTATCTGCGTTATAACATTATGACGCAAAAGCGGCGTCGGATTTAGTTTTGAGATACAATTAATTGCGTATGCTGACAGAAACTATTATGCAGTAGTTTAGGAATCCAGTGTAATTAGTTGTACAATCCAATCAGACCCACCGTATTAATATCTATATTATATATCACTCTTATTACCCCAATTTTAATTGTACATTAATAGACTTTGTATTATATATTAATATTATCAATTTTATATTAATGGACTTAGTGTTAAATCACGTTGCAAAAGACTAATTGTAAAACTAATATAATATTGAATACCCCAACCGATTTCAATTTAATGCGACTGCCACGCCATCTACGTTCAAAGTTTTTAGTGGAAACAAAAAATGTAATTGAATCACCAAAGAAGTTTGAATTAATAAATGTTTTTCTGATTACTACTTTCCACTAGAAACTTACAAATTCTGCCACAGGTCGATTTTTGGCACTGCAAGAGGTAGTGGTTTGGTGTATTTAAGTTATTATAATTTAGTAATTTACTCAGAAACAAACTATCCCCTAAAGAAACCTGTGATATTAGAAATACCATAAAATTAATCCCGTAAATTATTTATTGTAAAACTTATTGTAATTTAAGAGACATTGTACCTAGAATATAGTTTCTAAACAACCATAAGCCAAAGCGTGAATTAGATTCGCGATTTCGAAACTGATCAAAATGAAAAGACACTACGTGAAATCCGCCACAAAAGACAAAGAATCCGGTGCCCCGAAGATGCGTCGTCCGAGTGTTACGAGTGCTGGCGATTTGTTACAGTATTCCAAATCATGCGGGCCGACAGTGAAAACACCATGTGCATCTCGTGGCGTGAAATTGGAAAAACTGCGGAGATCGCTGGATGCCCCCGAGCTGCAAAGAACCGATTTTTCGGATCCGACGCTTCAACCGGCGCCGGATCCTGCGAAGTTCCGGCGGGACTTCACGACTTCAGACTCGAAGCAGACCAACGAGGACAACTTGGGCATTTTTATATGGGAGAACTGTCAGGACCTGACAGACTGGTGTATGGACACGGCGACGTTTGCGAGCGAATACGATTTTCATATAGGTGAATCAACTACAAAAGATACAGGTAAGGAGACAATTTGACAAATCGCATCAACTGTTTGGTCATCTGTATTCCAAAACTGTGGAGACAAACTGGAAACGGTTCAACATAAATATTTCAGAGCAGTTGCAGTTCGGATGGGTTTCAAGATCCATTTATTGAGCATGAAATAGCATCGTCACTTAAGATCTGTTCACTCAATTCATTAAGAGATTTTAACAGTGTTATCTTTTTATTTAAACTTATAAATTATATCATAGATTGCCCACATCAATCATCGAGAAGAATTGTTACTTTTTATATACCAAAGTATACATCTTCTTACACCGCAAATAATCTGCTGTCAAGGATGTGTAAATTATTTAATAACAATAACTTTGACGAGACTGATTCAAGACTGAATAGTTTTTATAATGAAAACGAGAGAGAAAGTAGCAGTTTATTTTTAATTTGTTAATATGGACGAAAGTCAATATTGAATAAATAAAATAAAAAATTCAGTCAGGTTTGTAGGAAAAAGTGGTTTCGTCGCGTTTTTAAATTATAATTAATATGTGTTTCAAACATTGTTCTGAAGATGGCGACATACAATCGCCGTAACGTCAACTATTGACTAATAAACAATTGTTTATTACAAATGGAGTCTGTGAGGTTATTATTGAGATGGTCGTTAACTAAACACAAATGAAAATTCACAAAAAGACGTTAAACCAAACACCAAATATAATTAATATGACTCTTTACAAAATATTACAATTTTTATCAGGGTATAATATTTTTGTATTATATCTAATTTTTGCATGTGAAATGTTACATTCTCTTGAATGAGTCAGGCATTGTTTAATTTAAATCACAATTTTACTCAATGATTTATATCATAACATTGCTAGTAGATTTAGAACATGAAAAAAAGTCAGAAATATTGTCCAGTAATAACAAAGAGATCTTATACACCAACCCAGTATCTTTAAATGGCACAGCTCTGCCATCTATCGGCAGCAATGCAATGACAAAATATTTGTATTCATTCATATTTGTAAATAGTGTTTAATAAAGTCAGTTGAGCTTAGAATAATGAAACAATCATCAGTTCTTAATTATTTATAACTATTAACAATAAAATTATTAAATTGAAAAGATACACATATCTACGATTAGAATCGGTCCTAATGGTATCCGACGAAAATTAATTTGAAATTTTTAACTGTCTTAAAGGAATCGTTTTTTAACGTTTAGTATCCAGTAAACGTTCCATGAACGTTTAAATCGTTTAAAAGAACGATTCCTTACATTCCATCAGGATGGATTGAATCCTTTAATTTTGTCCTACTTTGCAGTCTGCAATTTTTCAACCAAACAATTAATTAATTTATTTAGAAAATTAACGGGATTAACCCTAGAACATGTTTGCTTTACAATTTTACACCTGCGTATATACAGAATATAATACAATAAAAATATCAAATAAATATATGTACAACGTTTCGATTTATACAAGTTTTGCTGACAAACAGTGACTATTGTTGTTCAGACTCCAGGTCACTGTTATTCAGACACAATAACATTAACATATTCAGCTATACTAACAATAACATAACGTTTCGACTTGCAGCACCACAGTACTTGGGCAGTGACGCCTCTGATTTGGGTAAGGGGATAGTGACGACGATTCCGCAAAGCATTAAGAACAATGCGATTCCTAGTTTCTCCGCAGCCGATGATCAATGGTCAATGGTCAAAGAAGAAATGGAGGACGAGAATTTGATTTCAGCGACCCCTGGTGGGTGGTTGGACCTACCGGCACTGGATCTGCCAGATATTGGTCAGGTACCAAACAAAGGCTACTCCGTGTCTGCCGAGGTCCAAGACTCCATCGACATTCTCCGCAACAACATCGGAAACGACAGTTTCGACCTTTTGTCGTATTTGTACGAGGTACTCCAGATACATTTTACTGTTGATTTTACTTTCACCAGTTTTACTTAAAAAACATGAGAAAAATGTCAAAAACACATTGGCGGATGGCACGCAATGTCTTTTTGTTTTGCCACGACGATTTGTGATGTAAACACAATGTTTACATGTGACTTTCTCTACAAGTGGTCCAAAATACCGTTGGCAGACTGTCAAATGGCAGTTTTAGAGGTTGTGCAAAGGCATTAATTGGACTTGGCTCGCGAAGTCGATTTCGGATTTCAAGTTTGAGGAAAACTTGGGAAACGACGTAAATCGTGTCGATAGCAGCGACCTACCGTAACGGTTACGTAATGCAATACAGAGTGAGGTCCTAAGAGATTCAGCCAATTTTGCAATTTTCAGTCCACGTATCGGGAAATACCTTTGATATGAATTATACATAAAGTGTAACGTTTATTGTCAAGGTCGGGCGAGTTACATTGGAATAGACAAAAAGGCTGGGGTATACGTTGCATAGGGTTATAAATAAAAGTCTTTTTATTATTTAGACCTGCGATTATCAGGATATCTGGTGCCTACGAAGACGTCTCGCGGAAACTTTTCGTCTAAGTGAATAATTGGCTTCGCGTGTCATTATCGGACGTTTTTCAATTCCGCCTTTTTGAATTTGAATCAGCTGAATTAATGCGGGGAATTAGTTTTTTTGCTTGGACAATATGCATCGTTTGTTGTTAAAATTTGTGCTTGGAATTATGTAAGGGGGAAAAAAAGTTTTGAATTATATAAACTTTATGATACAATGCGGCGTAATCGGAGGGTTATTAAATGGGACTCTGACGTTATAGGCGGTCTTAAGTATTCAGGTGTCATTACAAAAAGATTTTGCCGTCCAGCTGTAATGTTATTTTATTAATTTATTAAGAAGTTAACAATTCTACAATGCAACAAACATCTTTAAATTATTATAAATATGTAGAGCTGGCATAAGAATTGTGTTATATAATTGAAGCAATTTTTTTAATTTCAATCGATGATTTAAATCATTGCGACTTTTTCTAATGTTTTAATCTTACACTATAGTTTTGCATGGTACAGTTTTATGTCAAGTTAATGTTCATTTAAATTCTCAGAGTTTATAAAAATTTAATGAGAAAAGTAATTAAAATAATTTCGACATGTTAATATTTAAAATTTCACAGCAATTATCTTAAACAAATCTGAGTATGAAAACATAGTTATTTTATCAATCAAATTGAAACTAATAATACATCTTATGAAAAATCTTAACTCTTAAACCTTAAGAGAAATTCAAATACAATTGAAAAATATGTAAAACAATGTTGATTTTCTCGCAAAAAATAAAAATGTCAAGTAGTTTACATTTTTGATAGATGGGGAACTTAAAAAAAATCTGTATTTCCAGTTTGAGCTAAAAGATAGTATACAATCAGTTTGTTTGATTAAAATTAAATTCTGCAATTTGTTCAAAGTTAATCAAATGCATAACTTCAAATCAATATCATATGATTACAAAAGATGTCGATTTATTGACCACATCGTGTCTGGGTGAAATTCCGCGTGTTTTGAACTAAAACTCTCGTCTATTTTCGGTAGCACATTTCAAGAATAGTGCTAATGAAAAGAGTCGACAGTTCAAAACGCAAGATTCCAAAAGAATCGCGCTATGGTCACTAAATCGACATCTCATCACTAATTATTTTTTAACATCGCTTCAATTCAAACTTGACTAAACTTATATTAAGATTGTACAATCACGAAGGGGCGTATTTTTAGGGTTCGAATAAATAATTGTATTGAAAGTTCATTTAAGTAAACATAATACATTCTTTTTCTATTAAATTGATTTTAAATAGTAAGGTCGTTGTTGTATTTACACATTTAAATAAATAAAAGTCGATAAACATTTTTTAGAAAAAAATTTTTTTATATGTTAATGGCAATATATGTTAATGGCAATTACAAAATTGCCATTAACATATATTTAGTAACCGCTTGTGATGTAATATTTATAAATTACTGATTGTAAGTGTTATATAAGGATTTCTAAGACAAAATATCAAGTAAAGTAAGGTTTTTGTTTCTATTTTGAATAATATCTGTAAAACTAGCAACACAAAATTATTTATATTTGGTACTAATTATCTTCATAATATAACTAATGACATAACC
>JABFPB010003915.1:0-15953 GCA_022817645.1 Ceratoteleas bidentatus | reverse complement strand
CTCAAAGTTGTCATTTCCTTTTGTTTTAGTATTAAAAAAAATTCTGAAAAACACCTATTTTTCAGCCATATTTAGAGGACTACCCCCTTAATGCCAAGTCCAAAGCAAAGAGATAGTTTGAATTGGCGATTTGGCGCGAAAAACGGATTTTTTGATAATTAAAAAGAAAGTAGTAATCGAATACTGGTTTTCTGACCTTTCCGACATTTTTCATTAACATTCGCGTCTTTTGAACTACTTATCGATCATTTTCTGAAAATCATTATTCGATTACTTTCTTTTTAATTAACAAAACATCCGTTTTCCCGCCAAATCGCAAATTCAAACTTCAGCTATCGATTTGACATCACCTCAACCGAAACTTGTGTTTCCTCAACTTGTGTTTCTTCTCCCACTTTTCTCTCACCCAATTCAACCACAATTCCTCCACCCTCACCCACACTCCAAACCCGAACCCCACGCACCAAAACCCACCTCCCCTCCCCTCCCCTACAAACACCTCCCTCTGATCTCACTCGACTCGCTCCCAAGCCCACTCGATCCCCCGAATCAATACACCTTCGATATCGAATCAGCCGAAAAAGAGTAGGAATTTGGCGCAATCGTTTTCGGTGCCGCGCAAGTGGCCGCCGATGCGAAAGAATCCGGTCTCGCCCCTAAGCCGCGTCTTGTCCGTACCGCGCAGCCCTCCGGGAGACTTCGGCGGATTCGTAGCCACCCTTTCTCCTCCCCCCTCCCGACCCTCCGCGATCTTGTATCGGGCTCAGCAAGAAGTGCGCCGCTCTAACATGGCTCCGTTCCGCAGGAGGCGCCCCCTCCCTCGCGATATCTACCCTTGGAGCGCCGCGCCCCTCGCTCGTAGCCCCTCGTTGCATTTTAAATCAAAGCCCGGAGGTAACGCAATCACCAGGCATCACGACGCTTCCACAATTTTCTACTTTAAGCTACTTTATGTATTAGTGCCCGTGCGCGCCCCCCGGGCCGCCTTGCGCTTTGCATCGGTCCTCGTCGCGCGCTCATCCGCCGGCCCTTACATTAGCCGCGCGCCATCTCCGTCGCGCCCGGGCGTCTTCCGGTCGGACGTCGCGCTCGGCGTTCGGTCGTTCTGCGACAAGAAGCCCGCCGCTATAATGAGGTTATTTTATTAAACAACCTCCTCGTTGCTCGCCGACGCCTGCTATGGAATTCTGCGGAGGCGTCGACTGTGGCGGACGATGACAGTCGGAGACGGTAAGGAAGCGAGGAAGCTTTTTTAGGAGGAGGATGAGGGGTGGATGGAGGATAGGGTATTGTGGAGAGAAGAATGGTAAGAGGAGAGAAAGTTTGGAGGAGTGGTGAAGATCGTTTTGGAGGACCGATGAAGGTCTGGAATGAGTCTGGAAGTTAGACTATTGCTGAAGAGTGGTTACGAGATTTGCTAGATAGTAGGTAAGGAACTGATTTCAAACTTTTGGAAGGGAGTAGGAAGAGTCTTACCAGACTACTGCTAGACAGCAGCCAGACAAACAAATATTTGTCAAACAATTGTTGGAGACAGTTGGTAGAAGGTAGCGAAACTGTTTCCAGACAACTGGTACAAAGTAGTGAGAATGTTACCAGATTATTGCTAGATATCAGACAGATAGTAGATAGTAGTTGTTAGAACAAAGTTCCATTACATTAAAAGTTTGATTGGACTGAGATAGGTGTATAAAACATAAACTAGTCGAGTTGTTTCAACCAGATTAACGAAAGGTTAAGAAAGTCTACTTGCAGTAACCAGATTTACAGTTCACTTTAATCTTCCCAACATTACTTCTAATCAATGTCCTCTAAGGCAAACCAACCCAGAGAGAGACCAGAGAGAAATATTTGTAGTTTGCCAACTGTTACTATCGGCCTAGTATTGGCCCAAGCCTGGCAGCCATTTCTGGAAAACAGGAATAAACGCGGGTGTACTTTGGTCCAAGATTCATAAACAATCGGCCCAACGTTGAAGCTTGGGCCAGTGCTGGGTTGATGGTAAATTTCCACGTGGGTAACCTTTCGTTTCGTATTGTAAAGTGAAAACTAGGGTTCATTAATTGGTAGGTGTATATAGTTCATAATTTAAACAAGCATATCTATATTATGCGAGTAACCTTTTGTCTTAGTTGGAGAGATAGGTTTAGGATAAGTACTTGAATGAGTTCAAAGAGAGGGAAATACGATTTCGCGGTTAGGAGTCTGCGATGGAGATTCACAGAATTATGAGTGATCAAAGAAAACGAAATCATGAGTATTGTAAGATTTTAATGTACGTTGGAATGGAAAATGATCCACTTGGCAGAGCCGAAATGCGGAAGTGCTAAATTATTTTTAAAAAGCCTTTTCTTATCTCTATCAAGGGAAACTCGAGTCATGCAACTTAGCTAATAAACAAACAAAGCGAATGCAATCAATGTAAGCAAATAGAAAGGACGTTCAACGTTGATGCACCATAAAAAGGATATTTTTTGTTCACTTGTCTACGTTTTTTTCTAGTTTTTCAGTGCCTTCATTTTACGACAGCATTTGCTTTGCGAATTTGTTGGCTAAAGGTGGAGAGCTTGCAAAGTTGCAAACTGATAAAGCTTTCATAAAGTCAATTCACCTTTGTATTGACATATCAACGCACTTTTTAAAATAGTCTGATAAACTAATTAATTTTCAACTAGTCGCAAAAAACGAAATTTTATCTGATTTACAAAAGATTTACATTTTCCAAACGAATGGCAATTCCAATAACATCCGAGTGATTCACAAAAATCACGAAATCACTTGTTCATTTCAAAACACTGATATTTTGTAATCGCATTACCAAATGAAAAAAACATTTGCCTGCAAATTTGCAGTAATTCTCATTTTTACATTTCTATCTGTTTGATACAAAAATATGAAACGACAAAAATTGCTGCATCTGAAAATTCAATAAAACGAAAATGTCGGCAAACAAGCAAAAAAGCTCCGCCAAATTGCAGTACATATTTGTGAAATATAAGTAAATAAATTCCAATAGCACATAAATTCCGATTCCCGGATTGAGTGCTATTTCTTTTGCGCCGCTCGGCGTAACCGTTTTTCGCATATTCGCTCCGTCCGCTAAATCAGCCAAGACTCGGTACATCGCTAAGTAAACGCATAACTTGAGCCAGCGGCGTTTCCGGCTCCGCGTTTAATAACTCTAATCCACGATTTCTTCGTGATTCAATTCCCTCTGACCGCAAAACAATACCAAATTCCATCGGAACCCGGCCCTCTCGTAACTTTAATTACATCTGCGCCAAAATATCATTTGCAACTCGCTTTGAAGTAAAAAAATTGCGAGAGCTAATTGCGTAGCATTTAACTTTGTAATGGAATGATAA
This sequence comes from Ceratoteleas bidentatus, assembly GCA_022817645.1. NCBI lineage: Eukaryota > Metazoa > Arthropoda > Insecta > Hymenoptera > Scelionidae > Ceratoteleas > Ceratoteleas bidentatus. The sequence goes on along the minus strand of JABFPB010003915.1, from coordinate 12,588 downwards.
GGCAATTATAATGTCTCGAATTTGTAATTCGATTAGCCGGGCTCTTCAAGATTCAAAACGAAAGTTGAAAGGCAAGTTTGAAAAAGTTGCCTGATGCGATTAGGCGGCGAAAAAATTGCTCGAAAAATTGCGTTTGCCGTGTAATCGGGTTCGCCAATCATCGGAGCCAGGTAATTGATCGATTGAATAAACAGCGCCGCTTTCTCGCTCTCTCCGCGATCGATCGGCGGATCGACGCGGTTTTCGAAATTCATGGGCGTTTCGGGGATACGTGGCAGGTCGCTCGCAAGCGTGGCGCGATATAATCCAGTCACCGCGTAACGCGATTATCCATCTAATCTAACTCAGTCTCTCACTTACTTATTCGCCGGCGCTCTCAATGGAAAAGCTGAAACTCGCGCGGGCAAACGCGGCTCTGAACGTGTACATGACGAGATAAGTGGCTGTTACGGCGGCCGAAACGAATTGCTGCGGACTTGTGTATTTTTAATTTTACGTCGGTCGGGGCATTTGTTCGTTTTTCAGCTTGTCTATCCAAACATCTTGACAAAGAGGGAGAAAGAAAGGGAGGGAGCGAGAAGGATAAATACGAGGTTGAAGATTTAAAAAAATAATATTGTTTGGATAAATATTTTTTTTTTAATATTGCACCTAGAAAAATTAAAATGAATTAAAATGAATTCCTGCAAAAAAAATAAATTTATATAACTATTGCGCTAACATTTTTTATAATTTTTACAGAAATTTGTAAACAGACGTATCGTCTGTTAACATAAATTGTTAACATTTAATGTTAATATAAAAACGTATCGTTTTTATATTACGCAAAAATCTGAAAAAAATTTTTTTTCACGAAGCACGGCAAAGAATTTTGATTCTCTGTAGCCAGGGTGAAAATACATATTTTTTATCTCTCAAAAGTTTCCACTAAAAAATCTCAATTTTTCTCAAAAATCGAAAATTTTCTACCGAAAATCTTCTAAATCTTTTAAATTCTTCTAAACTGCACTTTAAAAAATGTAGTGTAGTAATTTGAAACAAATCAATCGTTTTTAAGCACAAATCAGTTTGAAATAAGAGTCTAAAGATTTTCAACGTGGAACATGCGAGTTAAAAACAAATGCAAGGGTAAAGTGTGTTTAGCTTAACAAATGGCGACGAGAGCAGGGTGGAAAAGAGTTTCGCGAGGCAAATCCGATTGCAATTCAAACGACGTGTTTGCTTTTGAGCGGCAAACACGTAGCGTTTGCAATGGAATTTGTCATGAGAAAAATAAGAATGTCGTTAAAATGGAGATGTCGTTTGCGAGGGGACGGGGCTGCGCTTGCGGGCAAATGTGCCCTCCAAGTGCTAAAATCATAAGAAGCAGGTAACTATCAATTTGGATCTAAGTGATAATCCCAGAGGATGATCAAATTTGACGCACGCTCGTACGCGATGCCGACTGTGAGACGAGGTGCGCCAGATGGGGGATTGATTAGACGAAGAGGTCGAGGCGGGGTTGAAAAACGGAAATGTATCGGTGTTAGGTGAATTGTAGAAATAATTTTGAAATGTATTCGTATATCTATTTATCATTTCAATAATGCTATTGAATTTGTTTTCTAAACCAATTTTTTAAAGAAATTATGAATATGGCGGTTATTTCTCCATGTCTAAAAGTTATTTTATTCGTATACTTGCATTCTGAACATTAAATTCGTTTACACTTTATTTAGAAATAATAATGAAGATTTTTCGATATTTTTCTTCTACATATATTGTAAAATTGAGTGTTTCCACGCACATATTGTAAATACTATCATTGCGTGCAAGGCGGGGTTGAAGTTGCCGTTATTTTTCCTTACGTAAGTTTGTAGCTTGAGCCGCAGGCGAGAGGCTACTCTGGAAGCAAAACGGCAACTTCACTCTCTTGGTGCATAATGTATTGTTGTTTCAAGAATGAAGCCTCTCTGTCACTTCTTTTTTGATGAAAAAGATATTTTTAATATACACAATTTTTTGCAAGATTTCAAAAGTAAAAACTAATAAATGTATTGAACGAAAAACAAGACATTTGAAATGAAAATTAGTATAAACAATCAGATTCGATGTAACACGAGAAGCAAAATTTTTCACAATTTTTGAATAGGTCTTAGCACATTTTTAGAACATATAGGAACACGTAATTAATAAGAATAAGTTTCGCTTCAAAATGTCATTCAACTGCAGCCAATTAATTTGTAAATGAATTACTTTTAAAATGAAAATCAACGCTAAATTATCACTCAAGAAATGTTCGATTCATTTAACTAATTTTGTATTAACAAATGTTTTCAGGGTGGCCAGTAGTACAATAAACATTCTGGCAAACAAAAGGTTAGTAGTAGACCTTTTTAAAATTGAGTTGTTTAAGAAAGAATTTTGTCTTCTTTTTTTTAACGAGTCCCACCTATAAAATTCTGACACAATTTTTTTTCGAATAATTTTACTCAAAACAGCTTTGAATTATTCGGCGTAACTCAAAATATATTGAAGTTCGTGTAAAAGTAAGTTCAATAATGAGAAAAGTGTTTAAATATTTTATTGTAATTACAAAATTTGGTTACAAACCAAAAAGATGTTTTTTACATATTACTTTTTTAGAAATTACTTCCTGTAACGCAAAACATAGGAGCATTCAACTCGTAAAAGTCATTTTATAGATAAAACATTTTTCGACTTTTTTGCAAAATCGACAAAAAATTATTTCGCAAATTTCTGTAGGGTAGAGTCTCTGACTCCCACTTGAGGGTTATAAGTTCGAGTCCTTTTACTTAATATTTTTTTCAAAATAATATTTTAGAAGAATATTTCTGGTACATTTTATAGAAATCTTCTAACAATAAACCAAGAAAAAATGTTTCCCAATGTTCCAAAAACGTTCCAAAAAAGTTCATACTGAAAATATTTCTCCGGAATATTCTGAGTACATTAATTCACCGGACAAATAATGATCCGAGAATGTACCAGGAATATTACGGAATATTTCTGAACATTGGTCAATACATTCAAAATATTCCAACACAATATTCAAGGTACATTCCCATAATACTAAGTGCCATTAGGGTAACAATAAATCCTTGATACTACTGTGATTAATTAAATGTATTTCAACAACTCAAACCGCGAAATAAAATATCCACAAGACTCCCAAACCGACTCCATCTCCAGACAATTCACTCGCCCAAAATTAACAACCCCCCTCACCCTCACACCTTCCCACCCCCATTCTCCAATACAGTCAACAGTCTCAGCCTCACTCTTTTTCTCAGCTTATTCCAGACCCTAAATTCGCAAACCGTCATTGTCTTAAACGCAACTTATCCTCTGTCTTCACTGTCCACCCACCCCCAAATTTCTCTTGGCACTCAATCCCACTGTTTTTCAACCTCTTCATACCTCCCCCAAAAATCACGCCCCATCCCCTACCTCGCCCTCCCCCGTCTTCCCGTGTGTTCCCGAATCGCGCCCCGCTAAGGGCTAAACGCGATTTACACCAGGACGACTATCCGGCTCGATTCGTTGGTCACGTCCCGCGGTGACGCGCAGGGGAGGGGGGTTGCCGGGGGCGGGGGTGGTCCGCGCGGGGGTGTGCGAGGCTGTTTGTTGTACGAGTTATTTGCTCAATAGAACCACGTGGCGGCGCCCCGGCGTGGCGCGCGGACTGGCCCCGCCCACTCGGGTGCGCGCGCAGCTCGCCACGCCCCCTAAGTCGCGGCACCTCGGCGGAGCGGCCGACCGCGGCGCAGATCCGCAGCGTACCAAGTCCGAGCCACTCGAGCCGATCCGCAAGCGGTCGCAGCAAAGCGTCGTTGTTGTCTCGATCGGCGGTCGATGCCGCGGCGCCGGGACTGAGCGCGCGAGTGCCGCGACGGACAGTCGGGATTCATTGTCGCGCGGGTCCGCGGTGGTGCGGAAACGACCGGTAAAGTGTTGTTCAGCCACGAGTCCAGGATTCTCACCCCCGGCGGCGGCACCGTCTCGCCAGGAGGCAGCGCACCTCCGGCGAGCCCACCCTCGGGACATTACCACCCGCCGACGCACAGTCCGCCACTGGTCAAGGTATTGCACCGAGAAAGGGGAGCAATTAGCGACGGTGAAAGTAGCGAGGGTTAAGGTTGGAGGAGTGTGAGTTGGGAGGAGGATTGTGGCCTTAAGGTGGTCAGTGCCTAAAGTCACGGAGTTAGTGTCTTTTTATTTTGGGTTGTTAAAATAGTTTGTTTGAAAATAATCTTGTAGTCAATCGATAGATTTTTTGTTGGAGATTGTCGTAGTGTATAAAAATGTGTTAATCATTTTGTTATCTTTCGTAACTTTTGGAAATATGATTTTTCACCTCAAAATCTACTTCCAAAAACTGAGCGAATCAAAAGAATTGTTATAATTTATTGTCTGTTGAAAGAATCTCCCATATTGATCAAATTGAATAACTATGCGTTTTTAGTAAAAGAAATTATTTTAATGGTATAAATTGAAAAGACACTAATCTAGTAACTTCTGGCTGATAAATCAGCTTAAGGTGATTCTTCAAGTCTCGAGTTCCAAAGTTAGTGTCTTTTTGATTTATTATTCAGAAGTTTATTTTTTTTATTTGTATATCTTCTTATATTGTAACCCAGCGATTCTTTGATAATGGGAGATTAGATACCTTAAAAAATATTTCACTGTTATATATTCTTGTGGTCTGACAAACCGTACGTGTTTTGCGTATATTTCGAAAAAACACTTACGGTTTGTCAGACCTCAGAAATGTATAAAAGTGAAATATTTTTCATGGAACGTATTCTCCCATTATCGAAGAATCGTTGGATTATAATTAAAATATGTAAAAATAAACTTGTAAATTGTAAATCAAAAAGACACTAACTCCGGGAATCTAGACTTGAAGAATCACATTAAGGTGATGTCTCAAGTCTGTAGCCACTGAGTTAGTGTCTTTGTTAATAAACATACTGTGAACAATTATTTTATCAGAAGTCGACCACGGCGAGATTATGCACTTTTGAAAGAAAATGTTTAGCTAATAAATCATAATTTTTGGTCACGCATTTCGAGAATGAAGGATTTTTCATAATTGTTTATTTCCAGCGAGGCAAAATTGCGGGAAATTATTAATTCTGGAAATGCGAGACTCAACATTATGATATGTGAGCCAGTCATAATCCCCCAAAAGTGCAAAATCTGGCTATGGTCGGTTTGTGATAAAATGATTATTCATACTTTTTTATTATCAAAGACTAATTCCTTGGCAGCAGACTTGAGACATCACCTTAAGGTGAAAGAGCAAGTCTGCTGCCACGGAGGTGGGGTGTTTCTAATTATTACAGACGAATGATTGAAAATTTAATAAAAAATGATTTTAAAAAGTCCTCTGAATATGAGATGATGGCGGGCTGTTAAAAAATCTGCGATCAATTTTAATTAATGTACGGCGTTTGTTTGTCCACTTCGAAAACGTGGTACGTTGGTTAGCAAAAAATATGCAACGAAAAACATTTTTTCATTGATTAGAACATTCTCCCGGAGTGAGAAAATTTGTTGATTGAGTTTCAAGTGAAATTGTAATATTTTAACAATGTAATAATGAAATACACTAGTTCTAGTAACTTGGAGTAGCGTTTCATCTTATGGTGATTCGTCAAGGTGGGTATATGTACAAAACTCTTCAGGTTACTGAGCTAAAATTGGACCTTTTTTAATAACAAAAATTATATCGGACAAATTTGACGTACCTAATGGATCGGTGGGTGTTTTTTGTTATTAAAAAAGGTAAAGTTTTGGCTCAGTAGCTTGAGCCGTTTTTTTCAATAAAGTTACCTTGATGAATCACCTTAAGGTAATTTTCAAGGTCTGGTGTCAGGAAGTTGGTGCCTTTGTTAGGAAAAAAGGATAGATAACCATTTTATAATAAAGTAACCAAAGTAAGATTCTGCAATTTTGGGAGAATATGATTAGAAATGATCACTTTTAGTGACACATTGGTGGAAGCATATTATGCCGAAATTGCAAAGCCTTTGTATGGTACATTATGATGAAATGATTATTCATATTTTTTTTATTAACAAAAAATCAACTTATTAACAAAAAATCAGTGTTAGCAAACTTGTATTATCACCTTAAGGCCAAATCGAAAGTCTGCTGCAACGGAATTAGGGATTTGCTTGAAAAAGAAGACTGTTTACATATTTTCCAACAAGTAGAACGGGTAGAGTTCCTGTGGTAATGGGTGAAAGCCCTTAGCCATGAAATAAAATTTTGTCAGAATGCGTTGAAAAAACTGAAAATTCTATAGAACTCACTGTTTTTCTGTAATTAAATACAAAAAAGTTTATTTTGCATTCCAAATGTGAAACAAAGTGAAAAACTCTCGGTCAGGCCGTTGAATCAATGTCCATGTTTTAGTTTACACGCATTCAGAAAAAATTGTAATTTGTGCCGTTTTCAACATAACCTTAACTCGTGGATGAAAGACTATAAGAGGAAAAATAACGTTCATCTAGTTCACCAATAGCAAAAGATAGATAACCTTCATTGAAGGAACACGGACTTTCAAATTAAAATAGTAAAGCAACAAAACATTCACTGTCAGTAATTAATATAAAATTTATATCGAATCACTGTTACTTTGCGTAATGATTGTTCGTCTTTCAAAGAGTATGTTCTCTGAACCAGAATCGAAGATAGAAAGTATGTGTGTTTTACGTAGATTGAATATAGAATTGTCCGGGTACTTGGGTATAAATAAGATATTATGAACGTCAGTTACCTAAGTTGTACCTAATTTCATTCAACATTTCCGAACATGTCTGCAGCGAATTTACATATTATATATCTGCCGTCTATGCTTAATCTACCTTTACCTTGTTGGGGTTCTATTCTACAACTGTATCAGCATTGGTCAAACATACTTTAGCAAAAGGGTCTCCCATGCGACACAGGCATGAACTAATGGTAATGCAGATTTGAATTCAATACTGTTCATAAGCCTTATACACATGTCACCGATTAGCATGGACGACAACACAGATTCAGCGTTGAATCCAGTATTGTAATACGATTTGTGAGACTGCATTGGTGACCATAAATGAAGGGATATTTTATTTTTTCCAGACTATTGCGAATTCTCACCAGAGACAAAGACACTAAAGTAATGTTTACATGCATCAGACAAAGAAGTTAAAATGAGGGTTAAAAAAGGTTCCTTCTTAGGGGTTAAGCGGACCTGTCAGGTGTAAATTACTAGATCGTTGGAAAATGGATTCTCTAAAGTGAAATAACAGAAATTTGATAAATTTTACAGTTATATTAAAAATGGTACAGTTTTACATTTACAGAATGAACAAATTCAGGAAAACATAATTTTGTCCGAAATAGAATGAAAGAAACTAATCTAATTATTGAATTTTATTTTCCCATAAAGAAGGAATTGAGTAATCGTTGGAAACTTACACTTAATCTATTAATAATACAAATTAAAAAGACATTGACGGTGTGGCATTAGAGCTGAAATATCACCTTAAGGTGAGGCAAGATTCGATTTTTCGTGATTTAAGGCGGTTTCAAAATGATCTGTTTTATGCTGGATTTTGCACATAAAAATATCTTGCAAATAAACGTCAGTATTTGAATAAAGTAAGAGAAATTAATTGAGAAATTATTTCTATAAATTTTTTACCCAGAAATTAATGCCAGATCTTTTATAAATGAAATTCAAATTTTAATTTCCGTACCATATCAAAAATCTACATAAACGTGAGGTTTATGTAGATTTCCTCTCGAGTATTATTGATAGCATTTCTAATATTAAATAAAACAAATGAATTATATTTTATTTCTTGAGATTATATAAAGTAAATATATATTGAAAAATGCGTTATTTTGCGTTTTACTGATGTGTTACAAGTAGATTGATATTTGAACAATTACCATATAAAACATTTTCATTAACAAATGTTAAAATATACATATATGGAAGTAAACGACTACAACATAGCAGATAATTACGAGCACAGTTGATTGATGTATAAAATGAGTGGGCGAATAATTACTTTTCACAACATTAAATTATCACTGGTATAAACATTGTTTTTAAAAATTGATTTTAAACCTGCATTACACCAATTGAGAACTTATTTCGAACAAATGATGCAACCTCAAATAAGAGTAAATTTAGATCATATGTACGGTTTATTTTTAATCTACTCTCAATTATCCAGATTTATTTTCAACGTTTGTTTTAAACAGACGTGAAAGCTTTCCTCCATTGGAACGCTAAAACATTTTTTACATAAAATGAAGTGCACGAAAATGCACGTACCCATTGAATTATAAGATATTTTGTACATGCAATTTCGCCGAATTAAAAGAAAGCTGATTATCATTGTGAAGCGTAATTTTATTACTTTTACTGAATTCAAATTGAGGATTAATTTCTGATCTCCTGACTATTTCATTGAATTCATTCAATTATTTGTCTCACTGTATTATTACTCGAAAAACTAATTTGAGAAGAATAAAATATTCCGTTCATATTCATCTGTGAATCACAGATGCATACTGCAATTAATAATAATTTTAAATACCTTATAATTGTAAGGGCATCATCATAATTGAACTTTAAATACGCTAAACATTAATATAACTGAAAATCATTGACGTAAAAGTTTAAATGGCACCAAAAGTTCAGTCAGACTTCTGCTTTTATCGTTTTACTTTAAAAGTCTATGAGTGCCTAAGTTGACAAATGCTTTTTCGTGAATAAATTGTATAATTTTTAGTCTCAACAGCTTCCCAGTCAATTTAATTTAATTTGCCCCTATCTAGTTTTAAATATCCTAATATATCTTAATTCGCCTTGTTAGCTAATCTACGCGTGAAATTTGTAATAACACGATATCTCGAAGACGTTAATTTAATTACTATAATCAGGGCAAAATGCTTGCTCTTCAAATTGCCGAACAACACATTCTTTTCGATTGTCAGAAGTAATTATCGCAGATGATAAAAGATTGCGCTTATAAAAATAATCACATTCTGTCACTTTACGTCAAAACAAAGAGAGCATACTTAATAATAGTTAATACCATGGCCATTAAATTGAATTGATACATCACAATGTAAACAAGAATATTAACATATTGACAGTCATAAAAAGGCTTAATTTATTGCCGTTAATAAAACTACGGTACTAAAATTAGTTATGTGACATGACACAGTTGTTATAATTTTATTTTTCTAATCGCTGTTACGATGAACCGTAAATTGTAGTCGATTTGATTGAATTAAAAATCTTTCAACTCTGTAACAGTTTAAATTATCACAATTGGTTTAAAACGTGCACTGTCAAAGCAATTTTTTAACATTGTCGATCGAATTCTGTAAAATCAATTCATTATATAAATGTAAATATACAAATATTAATTTTAAATATATTTTTTAAATTAAAAAAGTATTTTTAAAATATATTAAAATATTGTTTAATATTTTTAATATTTAAAATATATTTTAAAATATATTTTAAATATAGTTAAAATAATTTTTGAATATAAATATTAACTATTTTTTATTTTTTTTATTTTTATTTGATCAAAAATATGCACGTTTATTTTAATTAAAATTCATTAAACTTATTTCAAACTCGAAATTCATTAAAATATTCATATTGAAAAATTAGCAATATTCAGCAGTGAAATAAACGCGATTAAACAGGTAAAGTCGCTTGTAATTAGTATAATTACGAGCATCTCAATGGCATGTAAACATATGGTACGTGCGTTTGTGTATCAAATTTCTGTTAACGTACATAACTAAAGCAATATTCGAGAACTGATCGTGTTACATAAATACATGCTTTGTACTCAAATACAAATCAGTTTAATGTTTATAATGCGATGAATTAACGGACGCAATTTTCTATTTAGAGCTTGCCAATAACTATGATAATTCGGAATTGTAACATCTAGGTTAAATTGCAGTTAGAAACGGCGCACGATTAACAACTTAATGTCATATTAATAACAATTTGTGCATTGAAAATTGCTCGATTTTACGGACAAATTGTCGAGATTGAACGTTGTTGTTCAATTGAAATCGTTTCTGAATTCGGCTTTCGCAACATTTGCAGTTTACGAATTTGCATTATTTGATAGATAAGAGCCTAACTTAGCAGACCAGTTAGAAGAATCAATCTAAATTAATTGCAAAATCATTTTTATAGTGAAAATTGGTTTTGTAATACAATGTGTAGACTTTGATAACACTTTGGTTATTATCTTATTAGCTTTAATTGTTTTATACCTAAAATCACGTCAAATTTGAATTGCGATATCAGTCGAGACGATAACTAATTGTGTTTGCAATTTTTATAAGCCCGTCTTTACGTGTGATTCAATTTTCGGCTCAGCAAATATTGACGTTTTTGTTATCACATTTTTAATTAGGCAATCAAACTTGCGATACAAGTTGGAAAACGGTAATGCGAGACACGCGAAATTTCCAATCTGCTAATTTGTCATTTTTATTCATATTAATAATTATGTAAATGATTAATGTTAAACAAAGAGGTACTTATAGTTTGCTTTTACTCGCGCAACATTTTAGTCGGCGTAATTCATATAAATAATTTGAAGTTTGTAACGATCAATTTTAAATAAATTAATTTCAATTTATTACCGGTATTAAGAGTGGCTGTCAACAAAATGTTGGTAATTGAATAATTCGAGCCTTAATATCGCATGTTGATACAGCGTTGATCGATTAATTACGAATGACACAAAAATGGATATCAATGAAAAGCAATGAGATGCATATGCGACGCGGCGCCAGGCTCTTTTGCAATGCAAATCTTTTTTCGTAAAGTAATGTTCTTATGAAAATTAATGTTAAGTAATGTACGATGAATTTTTATGAAATTTCGTGTTTGCCCCGAGTAGAACGAAGTCAAATACATTTTTATCTTATGTTTCATTTGACTTTACATATATGCCAACGCGAAAATCCCGGCGTAAGATAACTAAACCCGTTAAATAGAATTTTAACTTGCACTTTGCAAGTAATATTACCTGAAATCTGCATTTTTAATAACTCTGTAAAATTTTATAAGCTTTTTTCAGACGCGACCGCGATCTTACGAGTGATTATTTTTGCGTTCAAACAAATTTGGGTCCGGGAATTGAAAATTTATTTCACATGACGCTCGTCAAAGGACTCCGTGGCTTTGGATTGCAATCGAGAAAAAATTCGAAAAAATCGTGTAATCCGGCGAATTATGGAGCGCGTACGCAGAAATAATTGTGGTATTTTGCCTCGCACGGCGGCCCGTTGATTCGACGTCTCGATAACCTAGATTTTTGTCGCGCAAGTTGCGTTATTACTTTTTGCGGATGAAACTTTGCTTCTAACAGTCCTAACAAAGGGTAACGACGCGACATGTTATGACTGTGAATAAATTAATGTTTGTAGCAGAGGAGTGTTCATTCGATGAAAAGTTTTCGAGTGCGAAATGTAACACTGTCTTAAGTTCGGTGTAACAGTAGCTGTAGATCGTAAAGTGTTTTCGAGAAAAGTTGAGCAAGTGCGAGTTGTACTTAAACGATCTCTATAGATTTTGTTGCTTTCGAATGAGAATGTAGAATTGAGCAATTATTATTTGTTGTATTTTACTGAATTGAGAAAAATGGTGTTTTTCCCTCACCCTTAAGGCGAGGGAATGTCGGTGAGATATCAAACTTCAAATATCTAGAATGTTGTTGAGGGAAGCGAATTATTAGCGAGGATAACCTAACTTTTTTAATGTAACTTTTTGATTGGAAGAGATATGTTTAATAATCATGACGGTTTAAGACTCTTTTAAGAATTGGGGAATAGTTGTATCTTAAGATATCTTTCTGTAAGTTTCTTAAATTTCAACACCGAAAAAAAAGCTCATGCTAAATTAACATGAATTCATGTAACTATTCTTCCATAATTTTTTAACATTGTATTGACAACATCGCCAAACAACATATTTTTCAATGTAAAAATAATACGAAAAAATGTTACGTCAACTTTGGTTCCAAGTATTACCAACGTGATGTAATATGAACACTATTTGTAGTAAAATCGAACTATCGTACCCCATAAAGTGATCATTTTACAAAAAATTGTGTAAAAATAGATCGATTCTACACCAGCAGGTATAAAGTTGTCAGAAGACTTTTTACAGTGTAGGCCAAGAGAAATCGAAAGACATTGAAAGCAATGAGGTTTCTATTACTTTCAATGTTTGTCTGCTTGCCTGAAAAACAAATAAAATAAAGTCAACGCCGAGACTCGAACTCATAAGTTTGTGGATGTAAGGTCAACAGTTTATCCAATCAGCTAAGGATGTACATAATTCTTTTAACAAAAACGATAAATTTAAAAAAGCACGTATATTACAGAGCAGCATATTTAATTGTTAAGGGGCCGTCCATAAAAAATGTCCGCAGATTCGTGGCACTTTTTTGGGGGCGGCCCCGGGGGGGGGGGGGGGGGGGGGGGGGGGGGGGGGGGGGGGGGGGGGGGGGGGGGGGGGGGGGGGGGGGGGGG
>JABFPB010003914.1:0-15945 GCA_022817645.1 Ceratoteleas bidentatus | reverse complement strand
ATTTTAAGATTCAGTATTTCATTAACAATTAATTGGTTCTGTTTTTGCACAACTTCCTTGTGCTAAAAACAGAAAATTTTAGTAATATTTGGTTGTATTAATATTAGTACATTTTTCTTCTATTTTTAGGACAGGTAAATTTATATAAATACATTATAAATAATTTACTAATAAATATTTACGAATTTTTAATTGTCTGAACTAAAAGTGTCAGACGAATATATATATACTTTTTCTTATTCAAATTGACGAATAACTCAGTATACAGCAACGGAATTACGTTTCAACTTAATGTTTCGTGTCATTTTAACTGACTCAATTTTTCTGAGTGAATAATTAGAGTGCGCAAGTCGTTTCTCCGTAAACGCGCCGACAATAACACGGTACGCACATGGCGATAAAGCATTTTCGCGTGGTTATGTCTGAAACGTCAAATGAAACGCCGTACACACAGCCGCAAGCGATTCGGGGTAATCAATGCTCTGGATAGCGCGACCGGCAATTCATATACGTTTCAACGGGAAATATTTAATCAGCTTGGGGAATTGATTAAGCGTCTGGAATGCCGAGCGAAATGGACGGATCGAAAAAAAAATTTTCCAGAATACCGGAAAAAGTGTTAATCTGGATAAAGAATTATCGTAAAATAGTTGAGACACTGAAGAATTTGACAATAATCTATTAAAAATCTGAGAAAAATGTAAATGCTCTAGGAACAATTAGCAATGGCAAGAAAACTAATAAGCAATGATATGAAGATCTAAAGAAAGCAATTGTTTCGAATATTTAGAGGTTAGATTTCTTTTACTATAAATAAGGTTTGTTTTTATCTTCATATGTGCAGACAAATCGTAGGTTTTTTTCTCATTAAGGTATTTCAATTATTAGGAAAATGAAAGGATTTCACACATTCTTCAGTGTGAATATCTTTGGTGGGGATTTTTCTGAACACCAATTTGGAGTGAAAATTTCACACTTCAACACTATTTTAACAGCTAATTTTAACAGTCTACACATGTTTTAAACTTTTTGAGCACAAATATACCAGATCAAATTATTCTAGAATGAATCTAACCGTTCTACAATTTTTTTCGTTATGTTGCATTGCAGTATTTCAGCAACGTTTCTACAGTTTCTCAAAGTCCATCGAATCCTGGATAAAATAATTCTAGCAATGATCCTAAAAAATGATTCTCTATGAAAAATACGGAAAACAATGGCTACCGCCGAAAAACCGCGGGACCCGAAATCTTCATTAATCATTGCAACAAAAGTCCCATAAATCCGTCACCGGAGCCCATCATTGTTCGGCGAAACAATGCCCCCGAAGACAATGCTCGTAAAAAGTGCACCGGAAAAAATGGCCGGGAAAAGGTTAGGTACCCGCGACCCCGGCGTACCTCTTCATTTCCCGAAACGAGAGCGCCGCGGAAAAAGGGCCGCGCGAAAAGCGAAACGTAACGTAACGCGCAGTGTTTCGCAATTCGCGCGATCGCGGGGCATCGATGCTGCGACCCCGCCGGCACTCGATCCTAATACGTGCGGGGAACTCGAAACTCTCGCTGAAATAACTTTCCCACAGTGCAAGTGGGCACGAGTCGGGCTCGCTCGTGTTCCACGTCAGAAATCCGCGGGCTTTGCACAACGCGTCAACAAAAAATCGTCAATTAAGCACGTCGCGACAGGGTTTATTTAAATCAATGCAATGGGAAAGGTTCACCTCGGGTAGCGGCTTTTTTGGGAGACTTCGTCAGTCTTAAAAATCTTCATGTTATGTTGAAAAGACTGTAATTTTGTGAAAATCTATTTATTTGATACAAAATCTTTATTTTATACAAAATTTTATATAAAATCTATTTATTTAATACAATTAATTGTATGTTTATGAAAGGATTTATTTTAAACTGAACAACGGATAAATTAAAAAAAGGTAATGATACTTTCTATTAAAGTATCATTGCCTTTTGCTAATGATACCTTAAAGTAATCTCTTCTTGCAGTGAAGTATCCGATTAACTTAAGTATAACAAAATATCACAGATATTAAATAAATACTTCAAGAATTTGATTAGGACCCAATTAGTCTTCAACGAAGACTTGTAATGACCCAATTTACTGTCAAATAATTCCATATTTGACTCTCACCTTACTTGTCAAATCCAAACATAAAAAATAATTTCAAATAGGTAACTTTATTTTATTTTATGCCTTTTATATATTTTATAAAACGCATCAACTGAATCCCTCACTATTACACAATCGCATCGATATAAAAAAACCCGCAAACTTACATCAGAACCAACCCCATCCCAACTAAGTTTCATTCCATCTAATTCCAGGCCGATAAATCAACGCCCCCCGTTCGCCAGCGATAATTATCGAAAACGACGCGCGCGATAAATTGATTGTCGATCGCGATAACTGACGCGTTTTTCCGCGATTTAATTGCGCAAGCGCAATTTCGCCGCGAATTCACCGGGCGGACGCCTCTCGCCGCTCATTTGCATTGCTAAGCGCGGCCGCGGCGCACTTGTATCATTCGCCGCGCGACGTCGAATTCGCGGCGTTTCCTCGGCCGGCGCGTTAACACGTGCAAAAAGGCCGCGCGAGACAAATTAGCCGACACTAATTGAGACGAGGCGAGCGTTCGCAAACATTTTTGCAGCACACGCGGAAGTCGCCGGCGAATTCTGGTCACGGTGAAATCGCGGAAATCCGAATCAAAATTCCTCGAAAAAGGACATCAAAGACCCGCCCAATTAAATTCCTAACTGATTCAGTCTTGAGGCAGAGTAGAGCTTTCGTTTTAAGAGAATCTAGTGAAGATCTAGTATTTTATTGTTAGTATACTTGGAGGAAAAGTGTAGTAAATTTTCAAATAAATTATAGAAAAAGAATAATCTGTAGATTGTTATTTTATATCATTTATATAATTGAATATGAAGTACGAACATTTGGTACTTTATATAAATGATATAAAAATGTTTTCAACTTTAGGGGATTTTTTTGCTTAGAAATATTTTTGCTTTTTGGTTTTAATTCGTCTTATGTTAAAAATTTTATGTTTTAACTGTCTTTTTTTTATTTTTATGTTATGTCGGAATGTTTTGTTATGGAGAACATTTCATTCAATATTTTTGGATTTTGAATTATCAATACTCAAAAAAATTTCGAAATTCTCGTCACAGTGAAATCGCGGAAATCCGAATGCGATTTCATTCTCGTCACAGTAAATTCGCGGAAAATCATGTCAACGACTCGCTCAATTAATTTCCTAATTGATTCATTAATTTCGCGAAAAATCAACGAACCGACTAATTGTTTTTTCGCCGGGAAAGCGGTCACTAAAAACGCCGGCTCGGCGATTAAAGCGGAGCGCCGATCACAGCGCTTTTTAATTGAAGCGCGTCCGTGAAAAATGGCAGTTTAATTGCACGCTTTAGGATGCTCGTTAATAAACCGGCGGACTAGTAAAATTTTCATTCGCTCCGCACGGGCATTATCACTTAATAGCGCGGCCTTTTTGCGGCGAAAATGAAACGTGACCGTGCATTTAATTACGACGCGATGAAAAATGGACGGAAAAATGGGTAATTAGCGGTGTTAACTGGTGTAAGCGATTTTTTGCCGCGCGGTGGCGCGCGATCGCTATCGCCGATCCCGCTACACCGTCGCATTGGGCAGTTAGGGATTCGTGACCGCGCAACACCCAAGGTCGGAGGAGTAGGGCGCACTTTATGGCCGGGTTTCGACTGTTTGCACGAATTATCCGCCAAACACGGCAAACGCGCTTATCAGAGTTAAGTGCCATTCTGGAATTGACTTTGTCGGAACGAGTTGTAAGCGAAATCGCATTAATGTGAGGAATACTTAACTTTTCAGACTAAAAGGTAGTTTTCTACCCTACATTTGAAATATAAAAGGAAACGATGTACCAAATGAAGTCAGTTGAGTTAAGAAACTTGGTCATTTGATTTTATTACCCCCGAGATTTTACTTTTAAAAATTGCCATTTTTAGTACATTCTTTTTCCATTTCTAGTATATACTTCAGTTATTAAAGAATACTCAAAATAAAGGAAACTAAATATTTCTTGGTTAAATGATGGTAAAATTGTGGACGGACCCTTACATTCGGAAAATTATTTCACACTCTCAAAAAAGTGTATGACTTCTAACACTTTGTTTTTCAGTCATTTTCTTCAACTGTTTATGATTATCAGTTAAGTGATTGTTTTACAACAAGTTATTTAACACATTTTACGATAAGAACTAGCTTTCAACACAGTTGAAGTTATTGGCAGAGGTTATGTCAGCATAGTTTGTATAGCAAAGAGAAAAATTAGCAAATTTCGAATGCTATCTACCTCGCACTATCTCCACTCCAGCATCATTACTTAATCAACTTCAATTCATAATGTAAATTTGATCACACCAGTGATAACCTTTTTCGGTTATCATCGTTTCATCATCCTTACGCATTTATCTCTATTTACCCAGTATGTCATGGGAACGTTTTCTTAATTATCATTGACACTCTGGAATCGTCTTCTTTTTCCATCAATTACATCTTACAAGCTCCGTTCTGCAATTTTCACCTCGCATTTGCAATCGTTAAATTATCGCCTGATAAACGGCAACGTTTCCTTTCCTCGTTTTCATAAATACGACATTTTTCCACTTTCGTTGCCTCTCTCGCATTTCGCTTCGCAGATACAGAATTCTATTTCAACTTATTTTCACCTTATACAATCTTTCCTATAAAAACTGTTTAGTAAAAACGAATGTATCAAACTAAAATTAAAAATTAATACATTTTTCTAAATAATCATACTTAAGACTCAATCCCAAATCTTGCCATTTTTAAATTCATCTAAACTTCCCAATCTTTTCCCATTCGATTGCACACAATTATTTTCTGTCCTCAAATAAAACCAATGGCTAAAAACAAAAAAAAATCTCCACACCGAAAAATAGGAAAAAAATCTTGTATTCAACATGACTATTTCTGTCATTCAAGTCTTCGTATTACATCCGCATTTTGAAAAATTGCAAGCCTATTCTCCTAACAAAAAAACGGCATTGGTCACCCTAATCCGATTGCGCAAATCTTTGTCAAACAGTAATGCCCAAAAAATTACATCAATTATCCAATCGATATGAAAAAAGTTTCTCGGGCAAACCGTCAGACAATGCGCAAAAAGCCGTACGAATTCGCGGAGACGGCGTTCGCGCGGTTGCGCAAGGATGCAAACGCGGATATAGGTCAAGAAGCAAGATTGGTATCTGCCGAGCGGCGTGCAACCCGGAGAAGCGAATGAGATGCGGAGTACTAACCTATCTACTTGGCTCGAGTCGGCAAAGACCGTGCCGTTTCATGCCTTGACTGACTTTCTAACGTGACCGAGCGCGTTCGTAACTTATGAAACAAAGACGCTCGCGAGGGATAAAAGTAATCCGCCTTGTGGCGCGCGGATTCTTGGCGCGAGGGGGGAGGGGGTCCGCGACGTGAATGAACGAGCGCGCGCGGATTTTTCGTGTTTCGCCGGGCTTTTTGCCCGGCTTTCTAATTCGCCGCTTCTTCTGCGGTTTAATCAGCGGCGGACTGCTGATTAATGACCGCGGCGCATTTTTCCGGCGAATTTCCCGCTCGGCGATTCTGATCGACGTTTTTGCGCGGCGCTTATTGATTGACGAAAAACGGGCGCGATTTTCACGCGATCGTTACTCAACAATTACGTAAATTCGAACCCACCGCGGCGCACGGTGACGTCAGTGGTTTTATGCGCCGGGAGTCGAGGTGGGAAAGAAAGCCGGAATTCGTGTTTTCATGTGGAATCGAAGAGGCGATTTATTGTTGTAAAGTTTAGGTTGAAAATGTAAAAGCTTTTAGTGCAGAAAATGGGTGGAGAAAAAGATTGGGTCACAGGTGAGAAAATGATTCAGTTGACAAATGAGACCATTTTGATGGAGTTTTAAACATTTTTTTTATTTTTCATTTCATTTCTAAATGGAATTTCATGAAAAAGTGATTTGTAATCTGTTTACATGTATCCAAAAGTAATCAAAACATAATGAAAAGCTCTTATTTTGGACTTGATAGTTTTTTAATCAATATTTTACAACATTTTTTTCTAAGCGAGAATGGTTCAAAATGAATGCATAAACAGTTTTGGAAATGTCCTTTATTTGGAGACATTAAATAAAACAGTGTCAACCTTCATCTAAGACATTTTTGTATATTTCAACTCTACCCTCAATTTACTGATAAATTCTCTAACATTTTCCATTAATTTTCCCATGAATCCGCTGAAATAATACCAATTTTCCAATTAATTTTTAACACTGCCCTTATCTCAAACCAAATCCTCCTTCAAATCATTCTCCCATCCCATCTACAATATAAAACCCAGTTTCTCATTTCTCGTAAATCCTCACCCATAAAAACACTCCGACCCTAAATAACCCTTAATCGCGAATCGTCCCGCAGATCGCATTAAATTCAATAAACAATGAAAAAAGTCGATTGCAGCCGATCGCGGCGCTCGTAAAGCCGCGTCGATTAGCGATTAACTGCCGCTTGACGATCCATAATTCGCGGATTAAAGTGCGGAGACGCCTCGAATTCGATAATTGAGTTACAGCGGTGGCGCAGTTTTCGCGGCCGTTCAATTTACGCCGAACGGCTCAATAAACGTCGCCGCAGCGATTAAAATCCACTTGGCGGCAGTGCGATCGCGGCGCGACCCCCTTCGGTGAACCCGGCGTTTTTTCGCCGCGCTTTTATTAATTGACCGCGACCGGTGACTAATTAGCGGCGGAGCAACGCGCAACGCGCGGCTCAATAATCCGCGATTAGGTCAGCGTAACGGTACCTTTATCAGCATCGGAGAATTGATCCCCTGGCCCCACCGGAGCGTATGCGTATTATAGCAGATGAACGCAGAACAACCAGGAACAAGGAAATCGCTTGTTTGAGGGAGTTCTACACCTATTACAAAAATAATGGGATTTCCTGGTTTGAGGTTATGTTAAAAATATTGGGCACACAAATTCGTGTAAATTTTTTAACTGATTAGTAAATTCTGAAAAAATTAAGGTGGCTAATGTTGTGTTGATTTAATGCATTATTGTATGCGTTTTGATTTTGATGCATTATTATGGAAAAGAGTCAGTAAAGAAACAGAAAAGGATGTGGTATAATTATATAAGAAATAAGGGCAATGTTCCAAAATGATACTTTGAATTAGGGATATTTCATTTTGGATTTATAGGACAACTTGTATTTCAAATTAAGGTGATGTCGGAAATCTACAGCAACGGAGTTAGTGTCTTTTTTTATAAATATTAAATTACAACACATATTTTTAATAATCGATCATAGCGAGATTCTGAATTTATGGGAGAATGTATTGAAGATTTGAAAGATAACTTTCAGCAGAGAATTTCAACGTATTTTAGAAATTACATAGAAAACGAGAGATTTTTGCCACATCGAAAACGAGATTACTTTTTATTTTGAGTTAAGTATAAATGATAGATTTCTTTCTGATGGGAACGGGTAAAAAAAGTGAACAAATCTCACTATTATCGTTGAATTTGAGATAAATTGTTGATTTCGTTATATTTTAAGAAATCTGTAACGTTGGTAATAATGCTTACGGCACAGCCTTAAGGTCTTTTATCAGTGCTAAAATCATGTAAATTAAAATCCAGTAATCTAATAAGTTGTAACCATCAGTTAATGATAAATCACCTTCAGATATGTAGGTTTGTTTATCCACATTCTTATCGTAAGAATGTGTTCGAACATTTGATGTTTTGCAATTAACAGACAGATGGAAAGGTGAAGGATATGTTTAAAATCCTCTATTCTTTCACCGAATAGAGGTTAAATTTTGTTTTCAACTTTGAACAGTTTTTTTACAAGTCATGTGAGATTTTAGGTGGAAAAAAATTGAGGTTATGTCATGATAAATTGGGAAAACGGTCGAGGTGATTAGGACCATTTGGGAGAGTGGACGCAATTTTGGGGATAGGAAGCATTCCACGATCATTAATCATAATCGAAAAGAGTTGCGCAAGGGCAATTACGGTTGATAATGGAAACAAATTTCAAAACAGTTATTATTAATATCGAGTCCCGTAAGCAAAAAGATGTGTAAATCAGTTTTGGGCGGCGAAAACAAATATTTCATTAGGGTGTTGGATTTGTGGAATGAGCTTTAGCCATTTATTAATGCTACTTTTTTAGCACGCATTTCATCACCGAATGTTTTTAATCCTACAATCGGTGTTTTGAGGACAGGAATTTTGAAAAATGGTTTGTTGGTTTCTACTAATCTGTTACTGGGACTTTTTAAAATACAATTATTGGAGTTTGGGTTTATTAATTGAGTTTATTTATAGAAAGGTTTTTCTATCAATGTACATTCGAGTCGACAACTCAAAATCGAAAACATGTCATTAATTCTTCAAAAAAAACCTATCTGTTTTTTATTTTATCTATCGATTCCTCAGAATTTATTCTTTCTAAAAAATAATAAAAAGTAACATTTTTGAAAAATGTTATTTTTCAAATTTTTGAAAAAATGTTACTTTTCAAATTGTTGAAAAAATTTTATTTTTTCAAATTTTTGAAAAAATGTAATTTTTCAAATTTTTGAAAAAATGTTACTTTTTCAAATTTTTGAAAAAATGTTATTTTTTCAAATGTTTGAAAAAATGTTATATTTTCAAATGTTTATATTAAAAAAATTATATTATATAACATTTTTGAAAAATGTTATTTTCCAAAATAACATTCTTCCATCAATCCAATCCACCTTCTCCCACCCCTCCCCTCTTTCGACCATTTCCCCCGAATTCGCGCTCGGCTTCCCCACATCGCACGGTTCTCCACACAAGACCTCCACATACCGTGTGAGATCAAGCGGCGCGCATCGAGCCAAGAAGTTGGGCCTCTCGAAAGGTCAACAGCTCCGCCGCGGGACCGCTAGATACGTCTGGCTGCGCGCTAAGGCGAAGTTCACGCGGGATAAGCCACGGCGCGGGAGTTATCTCGCCGGGGTTTCGCCGCGATTTCTGCAATCGCGCGCCACGAGCGGCGTTGCGACACAAAGGTCGATAATTAAGCGGATCGACACGAGTTCGAGGGGCTCGTGAGATGTCACGATTCGCGGCAAAAAAATAATCGCTCGACGCCGGGTGTCGAAACCGACCAATTAGGCCGACTCCCGCGCCGGCCCCTCTGACAGCGCTTATTAATATTCATCCGCGGGCAAAAACTCGGCCTAATTGCCCGATCGATTAAGGCGAAATTCAATTCAGAGCGATTTGTCGATAAATCATCATTTATTTCGACGCGCTGAGAACAATGTTGAACAAATTAGGTTATATTTACAATTTCTAGATTGACTGGTAAATTTTACCATACCGTATAGTAATCGCAAGAAACTGAATTAATTACTTTTAAAGGGAGTACTGTACTATATATGCTATATATAGTACAGTAATATTTATTAAGGAAATGTAGAAAATTGTAATGGGACTTTTTTCTCAGTGCATCGTCTAATTAAATCTGTAGATAAATTTAATATGAGAGGGGGAGAGAATTTGTACTGTTTATGTATGACTTGTTAATTGATAACTTGAACTAAGATGAAGATAAAGATTCAATGATGAATTATTAAAATTTGAATTTGAAATCTGCAATCTTTATCAATTATACGAGATATGTTAATTACACCAGATACGCAATCTCTTATGAAAAGAGGCATAATTGAAAATTTCCATCGGACTATCTATCCCCTTCTATCTGCTTTTAACAAAGAAGAGGAAAGGTTCAGGTTGCGAAGTGAAAAAGAGCGCATTGCTATTATTTATCGAAGGAAACTTGTCCCGGCCGATCATTTCCCAGTACACTCACCCTACATTATGTACACGTGATGTAAACTACAGCTGCCACGTACGTGCTACTCTACACGTTACAACACCGCGTTTCAGATCTGGGAATTATAGAGACGAACAGGTTCCCGATACTTTCCATTGTTCCCGATGCACTTATTTATCGACCGCGCTTTTTTAATTGAACTTATGCAACGCGCGCACTTTTCGACCTGTGCCGCGGATCTTTCAATTGATATCGATGAGTTAAGTTCGAGGCGAAATAAAGAGGTAGTTTAGCGAGATTATTTATCATTCCATTCAATCATTGAAACACACACCCATAAAAAATGCCGATCAATTTGTTATAGAGTCACTGACAACATTTGAGATACATCATCTCTGAAATGAAAACCTGTATTTTCACATGAAGAAAATAATCGATTTAATAATTCAAATATCGTTGAAAGTACCATAACTCCAAATAAAATTCGCACTCTATTCTAAACAGAAATAGGAAATTCACAAATTTTCAGTCGAATCCTGATAAAGTCATCGATCGAATTTCAGCCGATAAACAATTTCCAAACTCGGAGTCGACAAATTTTCTCCTCAGGCACGTGGATAAAATGCCTTTTGCACAGAGATTTAATTAATCGGCGGGATTTCATTCTCGACTGAAAAGGTATCTCTCCGGTTGCGGTGCGCCGGAAACCGCACGGCCTCTCTAAGTTCGACGCGTGCCGAGTTCGGTTGGGCGGAGGCCGATGCTGCCGGATCGTCCGCGAGCCGCGATACTTACGTATACATACACTTTCTTACGTGGTACCGTTATTTTACGCGCTCTCTCGCTGTCCCGCAGCCAGCGAACCGATGCCCCCTGTAACCGCTTCTTGCTCTATCGTTCTAGTCGAATTCAAACTCCGGCCGCGACTTTTGCGACTTGCTTTCTACCACTATATCAATTCCAATTGCTCGACGTTTGCTCCAATTAACCGTGATAAGTTGCCGACTCGCGAACGTGTTATTCGTCCGGCAAAAAGCCGTTTATCGGACGTCGAGTGAAATTATTTGTTAGCAAAAGAACGAGCAATTTGTTTACACTTCGCGCCGAGAAATGGAAATTTCGAGTGATACGTTCTTTTTTAATTAAAGTATTGCTTACATTGAAAAAAAGAGATGCAGAATTTTGAGACAATTATAATGAATTTCAAAATATCATATATATCATACACAATATTATAAAACCCAATATTATAAAAGGGGTTATGTGCACATTGAAAAATATTATGTTAACAAAAATTTTAGATTAGAAGTTGTTTTTCCATTATATATATTGTATTTTTATACACTTTACTATACGTCTAGACAAATTTACTGTACTATATATTAAAAAACTGTGAACACTTTGTATTATTTACGAACTAGATATTCGATGTTACAATACATATTGCAAAATCAACTACTCATTTATTCTCGATCTAATCGAAGCTTGCACGAAAAGTATATGTCGCAAATTCACACTTCTTCTTTCCTCTTATTTCTCAAATTGCATTTCTTCAGACAAAGGTATGTCGCGTTGCAAGTGACGCAAAAACACGCGTACCTGAGCGCGCGTTAACTCGTCGCCGTGAAGCGCATGTAAATCGCGACTTTGCGAGTTTCGCGCGACAAATGCCCACATTTAAGCAACGGCGCACGATTTCAGTACCCGAACCCTCTCTCAACCCAAATGTCACTCGTCTTATCTCTAACTCTCAATCTCCAAGATTGCAACCATTTCGGATAAATGTTTGTAAAGTTTCCCTTTTTTAAATGGTTTATTTTCTATTGAAGAAAGATCCTTAATAGAATCGAAAGTCTCCTTGAAGGTTTGGAGAACGTTTTGACAAATTTTGTATACAGGTTTCTGCACTGTTAAAAATATCCTTTTGGGCCAAAATAAAGCATTTTGGCACAAAAGAAATCATTTTGACAGGAAAGGAATCCTTTTCATTTAAAAGGAATTGTTTTCATTAAAAATAAATTTTTAGGTTAGTTTTTTCAGTGTGTAGCATTGAGAAAAGTCCATAATTTAAAGACTCGTAAAGAAGTTCGAGTCTTCTTCAAGAGATAATTTTACCACAGGATCTTCTGAAAGAGAATTTACATATGCTTTTTGTCAAGATGTTACACTTGCCGATTGCTACGTCGAAGGATTCGGGTTCGAATCTCAGCTATGTCAAGTTTTTTTCATCAAACAGATTGCAGGCTATTTGATAGTAAATAATTTCCGGTTGTAAAAATTATTTTAAATTTATCATCTGTATTTTGATTTGAGAAATTACCCGTTTTAGAACCCTATTAAAAACCATTTTAGGACCACATAAAGATATTAATATCTATGCACTATGCAAGTTCCTATATGAATTCCACATGGGTTCACATGAGTACAAATGTTTTATTACAGCTCACATCGCGACATCTCTCGGTTGAATGAACATTCGTGAAACGTTACAGAAACCTACATACAACGTTCACCAAAACGGTCTGCGATCGTTTATTGAATTTTCGGTTCCATTTCGGAACGCAAGATTTCGTCATTGCGCATCGAGCAGGCATTCGCGTGGCTAGTTGGTATGGGCAGCACGGCGCGGCTTTACAGTTATTATACAAGAGATACACCGGCGCTTTAAAGTCCAGTCTCGGCGTCGGCGCGTAATGTTAATACATCGATCGGGCCGAGACTTCCGCGCTTCTGGCCACAAAGCGCTTTCTCGCTCACGTCCGCGCCACGTCGCGAACCTCGAGCATGTGTAACCTCACGGGTTTATTCGCGACGGGCGAAATATGCGACGCGTTTATGCGCCGGACACGTATGCCCGGGCATGTTAACGGCGTGTCACGCGCGCGCACGTTTACCGCCAAAATGTTGCGGCTCGGCGCATCGAAATCGATCGATGATTTGAGATCGACGATTTATCGATTCCCCGAGCCTTTTGTTCGGGAAAAATATTTGCTCGGAGCGACGTTTTCGAGTTGAATTGAGAATTCAGTTGTAAAACAGGTGTTAGTTGAGACAAAAAGGAGGTACGATTTAAGTACGATTTAAAAAGATTTAAACAGTCAAAATCTAGATAATTCACAAAAAATTACTCTTCATAAAAATTGAATTAATTTTCATTAATTTAATTTTTATATTTGTTTCTGAGTGCATATATAAAATAATAAATTTTTATTAGAATTTCAATTTTTTAATTTGTTATTGTGTCAGACTGTTTTTTTTTCATATTTCATATTAATTTAATTGTTCGAGAGATCAAACTTGGATGTCCAAAAATTAAAACAAGGACTTTTAAATCAAACTTTAAATATTAAATATTAAATTCAATTTTCGTATCCAAAATGCCAAAAAGAGGATCGATGACGTGTTGTGATTAAATATTTGCGAAGTGAATTGGATTCCGTCAAAATAGCATGCGAAATCGTTAATTAGCGAAATCCGCCACAAAAGAATCAAGGCTATAATAGATCAGGTCCTTGTCAGTCCATAGAAGGATACGAGGGGGACAATTAGACTGCAGAACAATTTCCTGTCCGTTATTACACGAAACCATTGTACGTCTTTTACTGCATTTTAAATACTTCATGCTCATGCCATTAAGGCTAAATTGCGAAACGGGGTCGATAAATCCTGCGCCCGAGCAATCGTCGACAATCAAATTAATACGTTCGCTTCGACACGACCAAACGCCCGCAATTGTTACAGTTCACTTACACACGAACACATTTCATCGTGTCACAATCAAAATTACCATATTTACATTCTTGTCTTACAATTGGGTCACGTTGCCAAAAGTTTATTAGAATGACAAAAATATTCTCTCTTTGTATAAGGGGTTTTTCAATTCGTATCTAATTTTTTTCTAAAATGCCTAATAAAATATATATTTAGGAATTATAAATAATATATATTAATAAGGTGTAGATGACCCATACACAAAAAAATACGAGAAAAAATATATTAACATTAATTTTATACCCAATCTATTATAAATATACCAAATTTAAAACATACATAGTGAAATTTAATGTTTTTTTATTTTTATTAGAATATTTTTCACAGTGTGTATATATGGCATATACAATCTTACTCCCACATCCTCTTTTAAATAAATTTTAAAGCGAAACAATTTTTTTTACTGAAATGTATTTTATGTAGCAAAAATGTCATTATTCTCTACACTTCACCACCTTTGAAAAATTATCTCCTCATCGATCCCACAGCGAATTAAGTACTCAACTTGTCTTCTTAATATGCTAATCATTTAATTACGCCGAAACTTTTACGAGATCCTTTCCAAGATTTTGAGATAGCATTAATCCGTTATAAATGAAATGCCGATCGGACGCTCGAAAGTCGATAATTAAACGCTCAGTGTCAGCCCTTCGCGTCAACTGGGCCCGACGTAACTGACCCAAATAAATAACGTATTAATTCGCGGCGTATCGCATAATGGCCACGTCACGGGGATCGTTTAATTACACGTTACGATCAAGTTAGCGCACATAATGGCGCGCGACTGTTCGCTCGGCAATCTGAAAAATCGCGGGGAACAATGCACGCGAAAAATGAAGAAATTAACGAGCCATCCGACAGACTCGAGATTTCACGGATAGCCGCCAGGAAACAGATATGACGCGCGTCGCGAAGCATGAAAACTCGAGCGCGCCCTACGCGCGCTCGATTACCCGGTCCGCTCATGAATACGCGAAATGCCGAACCGGCCGATATTCGGCCAATGGCGAACGGAGAATCGAGTCGGGGCAATGCGTGGGAATTCGGTGTTTTTGGCGAAAAATTTTTGTCGGTTTCCGGTCGGGGGTTATAACGTTTTTGAAATAGTAAAGAGGTGAAAGTGAACGGATATTGAAAGGGTTGTAAAGGGAGCACTCATCGAAAATTTACCGATTTCTGACAGAAAATTAAACAAAAAAGAAAATTATTATTGCATAATTTTTGTACTGAGATGTGTAGCTACTCTATGTGGTTTTGGATAAATAGAGAGGAAGAAATGTTTATTGGATGGTTCAACGGTTTATTGAAATTCAAATTCAGAGAATTTATTAATTTGAGAGCGTTATAAGTTTTAAGGACAATTTTCGTTAAATATTAAGCAAAAATTAAATTAAGTTCAAATTAAAATGTTTTCAAATTTAATTTATTAGACAAATTTGTTAATAAATTAAATTATTTTTACAAAAATTGTACATATTACAGGAAAAGAAGCTTTGTAAAATACATGTAAAATATTTTTCGCATATTAACATTTTTTGTATAAGTAAGCCACATACATTCATAAGTTTAAACGACTTAAAAATAGATAAGGATGAGTTGCAATAATAGTTGAAAACTCTATCTATTGTAACTAGATACTAAATCTTGCAGTATAAACTTCACGGTTCAGACAATGCAAAGTAAACAATCAATCACCTTCAAGGTTACTTTATAGACAATCAATCAACAACATGTTCTGTTATAGAAGTAAGATGCTAATTGGATTTTAACTCTGCAGTTTCTAAACCGTAAAGGAATATAAGCTGAACTATATTTTTGTAATTGACTCTGCGTTTTGCTCTCGACAAATTGGCCATTTTAAGATGATTCATACTCAATCGGGTGCATTCGGGAATGTATTCACGATTGAGTATAAATGTATATGAAATTTCATGATATGACTCTGACATTTCTATTGCATTTTTAATAGTAGTTAAGACTCGCTTTTTCAGCCTGAAACTCTATGTTCGTTGAACCAGGGTGCTTTATTTCGAGGTTATGTGCACATTGAAAATTTGGAGAAACCAATACGCGCATAGCGCACCAATTTTGAATTAATTTCTAACAAAATGAGTGGATGGAACACATAACCTAGAGCAACATTAAGGTAGAAATGTCATCCAAATCTAAAGTCAAACTAGGTGTTAAATTGTTTATTGTTAAATTACGTTTGGGTGTGAGAGAAAAACAAGAAATTATGTTTTCAGGTTTTTGAGATAAAAAATGTTTATTTTATTTTATAAT
>JABFPB010003913.1:0-15963 GCA_022817645.1 Ceratoteleas bidentatus | reverse complement strand
ACTACCTAGGTAGGTGTAATAGTTTCAAAGATATTTTAATCCGAATCTGAAAGTAACGCGAATGCAGGGATTGCCTGTTTCAGGGGCGGTCGAGCGCAAGTGCCCTTATTGCATCCGGCTCTTCAATTTATCCGAAAGACGTAAGTATAATAAATAAAAACAGTGCATATTTAAGAAAGTAATTATAGTATCAATATTGATTTTATAATCTCGATTAATAAATTACATTTGAAAGTCTAAGTAACTAAAGCTATGCAAAATAAACTATACTAATGAAAACTAAACTCAAAAAATATATATAATTCTAATATTATGTTCCAATGAAATTTTGAAAAAAAAAATTTGTTTGAGAAATTAAAAAAAATAACTGCAAATATTTATGAACTTATGAACTTTTTTATTTCGTGTATTTATAATAAATCGAAACACCGTATTTAATTATACAGTACCGTTTCAAATAAAAATTATTTGTTGGCTATTTATATTTCTTATTAGGAATCAATTGTTTTACTACAAATTTTGGACCAATAATTTATTTCACGCAAATTGGATGATAATTGTATTTTTTTCTAACATGCTATTTAAGTATATAACAAATTTCGAATTTGAATTTAACCGCGTTTCACACTTGAACTTTGGCACTTCCTATCGCTAGGTGGTGCCTCAGTTGTTTCCGCCTAGTGGGCCTATATATTGGTTACATCTGAATTGTAAAATAAAATTTAGAAAACTTGTAATACTTTTAAATGCTATACTTCCAAACGCTGCCGTGTTAGATTAGGCTGAGATCGAGCGAAATAAGTTAAGTGACCAACTTTAGCTTAGGTAGACAAGACGGTGTCAGGTAGAATTTGAGGTTAAGCAACATTGGTCATAATCAATACTTGGATGGGTGACCGAATATAAAATTACGTTTTTTTTATTGTTAATATATTGGCAATATATTGGAAATATATTGACAATATATTGGCAATATATTGACAATATATTGGCAATATATTGGAGATATACTGGAAATATATTGTAGCAATATATTTCCAATATATTGAATTTTCCTATGTGGGCAATATATTGGAAATATATGTTTATTTTTACCAGGGTGTACACAATGAAAGCGATAAAAATGCAGGTATTGAGAAATGTCTGCGACTCTAAAATACTAATTTTGCATATTTGCATAACTGTGTAAGCTCTTCAGACGTATAGGCTCTCCAAATTTTAACAATTTGGTGAGCCTATAAATTCATCGTGGCAGCATAATCCGTGACCATGATCTCCAAATGTCTTTGTTTTGACAAGCGAAATCGGAATCGAGTTTTAATTACTTAAAATCGAACGACAAATAATAAAAATAATACTGAGAAAATAAAATTGTAAAACCAAGATTTTGCAAGAATAGAAATACTTACAAAGTCTCACTAGCAGCTTAACAAGTCGGCACAATAATTGCACACCGTCGATACAAAGGGTAATTGAACTTGCAATCCGTATGTCTTGACGAGTGAAAACAGAGTTCGAACACTTGAATCGCGATTTCGGCGACACTATTGGAAACACTTTAAGCGGGAATATTTCATTTCACCGTACACACTAAAGCATAATATTACGGATCCAAAAGCTTGAGAATTATTATGTTTGTTTTATGCATTAGTTTTGTTAGTTTTAATTAGTAAAAATAAATATAGTTTTATCTCATTTTATTGTCTACCATGAAATTCAATGATACCAATTTATATTTGACAATATGTATGTTGTTGAAAAAGATAAAGTACGATACACTACGTAATTTTAACTTTTCATTCACTGGAATGGGATTCTGATGTCCCTTGAGAGAGACAGATGTATACAGAATTTATAAGAGTAAAAAGGACAAAATCCAGATCAGAATTTCACTGCTGAGGGACTCAGAGCATCATATCTAAGTCTATTCACTGTGTCAAAGATCTAATACATCAAAAAGTTATGACAACACTGAGAACAAAGATAAAGCATATTTAGCTATAAGTATAGCTAAATGGGGATAGACTTTCAAGTATAATGAATATTGCAATAAGTCTTTTATCTTTTGCTAGAATTATATGTGAATTTGAGGTTGTGTATATCAAAGTGTCTCAGAAAATATTGCTATTTTCTTCATATTGGAAAGTATATGGGCAATTCTCTGGAACTTTTACCCTACATGTCGCTAACATGTTTTCAGTATTATTTATCATAATTTTGACAATTGCAGAGGTTCTTGCCCACATTAAGATAAAGGAACAATTCAACTGCAATGTCGAAATAATAAAAATCCATTTTTTAAGATATTTACTAACCAAATTTGAAAAATTGCTCTGACATCTGTCAGTCATAGTTGACATAGGTTACATTTGGATATCACAACCGTAAGGTTTTTAACATAAGTTAAATCTATTATAATTATTTTTGATGCAAGGGCTTACGAAATTTCAATGTTTGATACCAAAATAAGTGTATTAAAGCAGTAATAGATATAAAAATCTTCAAAATATAGATGTGCTATTCATTTTAATATTTCAATGTTTCATTATTAGAAGTTAAAAGTTCCAGAGAATTGCCAATATACATATATATTTCATTCATATTTTTTACTTGCATATTACACTTATATTGAAAGATCATGTCATTAATTTCCAAACCAAAACTCAGTTTCTTTCCCAAGAAACCTGTGCGATTACAAAAAGAATGTTCCTTTTACAGGAAAACGCACATTATATTCTATTAAAAAAAAGAGTATCCTTTTTCATTAATTCTAATTCCTTTTGGACTGATATTAAATTTGATTCCTATCATCATATTTGACATAAATATTTGCCTCAAAATGGATACTTTTGCACAAACCAAAACTTTTTCAAGGCTGAAAAATTGCGGGTTTTAGGTCGTTTTCATTTAGGCTTAAACCAATTAAACTGATCTCTCTTCTTTCAAAAAACGAAAAAAAATCTTCGCCTTTTCCCCATCCTTTCAAATGTCAAACAAAAAGAATCCACCACACCAATCCCCATACTCCAACCATCAATCATAAAACAGTTTCCGCGACCCCGCGAAAACTCCCGCGAACCACCACCCCACTCGAATCAGAACACTCGACACGTGTAAGAGTTCTCAGTTGACATTTATTTTTAACTCAACGGATACATGATTTACAGTCGAAACGAACAAATTCGCGCCGAACGCTACATATTCATCGTCCGGCTGCCACAACAAAAAACTCATCAACCGAATCCAACATAAGAACACAAGTGCCGCCTCCGGGGTCATCGTGTAAATAATCAACGACTGGCTTGTATAAAATATTCAATAATTTATTGTTTGCACGCGACGAACTGGTCAAAAAAATAAACAGCTGGCTCCTCGCACTTCCAATCCAACATCGTAACCGCCGCCGTCACTCGAAGCTCACTCTCCTTCTAAAACTTCGCACTTCCGGCACTCTCTTTGCTCAATCTTGGAACCACAATTTCGGTCCTCCAGTGCTCCGAAATTGCACGCGCCCGCTCCAAATGTCTGAGCGAATTCCTCCTCTCCGCCTCGCAATTCCAAACTCGCTCCACCAGTCGCCATCTCCAGATGGCGTTGCGCTCGTAAAACTTAGCGGGCGTAAAACGGCTAAAATCGCCCGGGACTGGAAGCGAGCGGGCCTCGCCTTGTGCTTTGTACAAAGAACATTTGATTAATAAAATGACTGGCGCCGGTCACGTGACCATTCTTTTTTCGGCAACGGCTCGTTCGGCGGGCAATCTATATACACGTACACGCACACGTACCGACCTCGCGGCCGATACGCGTGTAAAAAATTTCTGGGGGGGCGCTCCTCGATCGTTCGTCGCGCCTCGCTATCGTCGCGCCCTCTGACCGAATCAGTTATTTGGATAAGCACGTGTGAGGACAGCCGGTGTGCGTGTCGCCATCGCCGGGTGTCCCACGGTCCTCGTCCAAACAGCTGGCTCGCGACACACACACGCACGTTCCGCTCGTGGCGAGCGGATCGTTCATCCAGGTCGGCCTAGAGACGAGAAGACGCCGCCTGCGCCCTCTACCAACCGCTCAGAGACCCACTACTCGTCTTGCAGTCGATAAGCTGTCGCCCGGGGTCGGCATAAATCAACCCGAACTCGGAGACAAATTCATTGAACTTGTCGACCGAGTCAAACGCCAATTCCGTCACGATGAAATCAACCGCCAAATTTTGCCGATAGCTAAACAGTAGAAGAAATGAATGAGTTAGACATGGTTCCACGCTGGCGAGGGGGGTGCGTTGGGTGGGGGGGGGGATGGGAGAGCAAGTTTAAGACAGTTAACAAAGAGATAGCAAACATTACGCTGCGTCAATACCCTGAAACAGAAATCGGACTGTGATTATACGTGCTACCATCTAGCGCCGTCACCGCGGTACCGTTTGGGACGTGATGGTCGACGTTAATTACATTCGTTTGAATTGTTAACGGAATTGGGAGAAGGGGGAGGGAGAGGAATTGTTGAATTTTAATTTAAGGGGGTTTAGTTAGGTGAGTGGACTGGGGGTGAGTAGAGTAAGAGATTTTTAAGTTGTTAGATAGACAAAAGGGGAATAAGTTTGAAGGAATTGTGGGTATGTTACTGGGGATTGGAGATGGTAACCTTTTCTTGAGTATAGGAAGTGGCTATTCGCATCTCAGAGTCAAAGAGAGTAAATGAGAGTAAACGATAGTAAAGGGGAGTAAATGAGGGAATAAACAAAATGTTAGATTTTTAAAATAATCCCAACTGGAATACGCCAGAATCCCAAGTTAGTTTAGTTAGTGTTCTAAATCTTATTTACTCTCGTTTACTCCTTCATTTACTCTCTTTTACTCTCGTTTATTCTTATTTACTCTCCTTTACTCTCGTTTACTCTTGTTTACTCTCCTTTACTTTTATTTACTCTTATTGACTCTTTAGTACTCTCGTTTATCTCGTTTACTCTGCGGTGCGAATAACCTCATCCTTGAGTATAAACACAACTACATATTGAGGGTTTTAAAAAAATGGAAAATTTGTTAAATGTTGAGCATTTTGAAAACATTGTTCGGAAATGCTATAATCCAAACACGGTCGAAAATGTAGTCAAATCATTGGACTTTTCATTCATGAACACAATCATGAGAATCGTAAAGACAGTATTTTCTGTGTTCCCAACTTTAAAAAGTGTAAAAATTAATATTTTTCAAAAATATATTCTTTAAGAAATAACTGAATACTACTCTAAATAATACTCTAAGTATATCCTCGAAATAACCAAACCAAATCATATTGATATGATTATATGACATTCTGTTTTTAAACGAATGTCTTCTAAAAATGCAACTATTTGCAAAGTCCGGCCTCTGGAGATGAGAACAACCAAAAAAATTGTTCAATATTTTGATAAATTGGCATTATGTCGCGATGGTTATTGTTTATGGAACAGTCGGGATAATTAATAAGTTTGCATAACACATCTGACAGTGGGAATCGAAACACGTTAAATTTAGCATAGCTAATTGAAAAGAATTCGAAGTCGTTGCGTTTCTTTGGCTAGAGTCGCGATTGGTAAACTGATAGTCATTGAAATGAATACTGTATTGAATTAATGTGACCGTGCATGTTTTCTTTGTTTCTTGCGGTTGAAATTAGTTATGGAGTTTATAAATGTTTCAATTATCACGGTGGAAACTGTAAGAATAATCAGTTCAGATCAGTTACTTCTATCATTATTGATCTTCCGCCTACAAAAACATAACAATCTTATCCAACACACATATGTATATCTGCAATAAACTATTTCCAACTAAAACAATAGATCAATAATCATAAAATGTAATATAGCACACAAACTCAAGTAGACATAAATAAAACAAGAACAAAAGTATCCACAAACTAAACTTATACCTATAAATATAAAAGTTAGTAAAGTATGGGAAATGAACATATCTATGTACAGCAAATATAATACATAGGCAGTGTTAAACCTTCGCCCACCAAAAGTTCAAACTAAAATTACATACAAAAAATAAAGAAATTCAATGCTAATTTACAATCTCCCCAAATAAAGTCCCATTTATTTATAAACATCACCTCATAAGTACACCATATGCTAATCGCACACAGTGTAAGCAAGGTTATGTTACTAAATAAATTGGAACGACAAGATACCGATCCGTTCATTGTCAGACTCTAATATGACTAGTTAATAAGCTGACCAAATGAGAAACGAACACTCGGAATAATTACAAAGCAACAATAAACAAAGTCCAAATCGGCCCAATGGACGAAAATGGGTCGCAATTTTTCACGACCATTTTCGGGCCTGGAAATGTTCGTTTGTATGCATTATAGATATGCAAAGTAATGGCAAGTGAAACGAAAACGAGCAGATAATACATACGACTTAATCATGTGTTTGAGAGCGCTCTTTCGTTCTCGCGTAATAAACCAGTCCATCAGGTTCGCTGCCATTCGCGGCGCTGTTCGGTACAGCTTAAATAAGCTGTGGTAATTGCCGATCCACCACGCGGATCGAACTTGCAAAGCATGCTTCACACACTCATCCTTTTTATCCTCGTCGGTCAGTGCTGCAAGAATAGTCGTTAGATCTGGAAGAAGGAATTAGATCAGTGGTTAGCAAACTGATATAACAGTTTAAATTCCTAAAAGATATATAAATTGTGGAAAAAACGACGAAAGCGACATCTAGATCAAAATTAAGTCTAGCTTATGCAGGATGTTAATATTATTTATTTGAATCCCAAAAGTGATCTCCGATAGATGCCGCTAATTCATCAATTAACGAATTTAATGAGATGGCGTTAGTTTCGCATAATCTGTGTATAACAATATATTGCTGTTCTCCGCTAGATGTCGCTAATTAATTACTTTGTATGAATTTAAGAATTTCTCTGGCGCAGGTTTCGCATATATAATAGTAACAAATGGCAATATTATGTTGTGGAATCCGAACTCACCTTGTGTGTTCTTTGTGAAGATATAATACAATATACGATAAGCGATGAATTCACATCTGTTATCGCCGCCGAGGTCTTGGTACAGCATTCGCAACTGTGTCTGACATTGATTAAATTCTTCGTGGTCTCCACGCTCCAACGCCACACGTGCGTGCGTTTCGTACACGTGTACCGTGAAGTAATCACGGATGCCTTGTACCGTAAGGTCTTGGCGAATTGATTTGAGTTGGTTGCAAGCGTAACGATAGTCCTGATCTTCCAACCAGCGCTGTTTCACATGCCCCAAAGAATGCTGAAGAACACTTACCGGTCGCACTGCAGATGGAGCTGGAGCCTGGAAATGGTTAAGGGTGTTGGTCAGTTTACTGATGAAAGGGTTGAATGAATTGTTGTGAATCAAATGAAATGTTTTTGCGAGATGGAAGACTAGTTTACATTTTGAGGTTTCAGCAAAGTGTAAATGGGAGATAATTTCTGTTAGATTATTTCTGTTGTAAAAAAAGGAATGCTAATGGAGTTGAGATGGTTAAGTTTGTGACTATTTGAACAAAAAAGATTATCTTTTTTTTCACAAAAACGGGCAATTCTCAGTTATTTCCCGTTTTTGTTTAATTCTACGTATCGAGTGTTCTTTAATAAAAACTCTTAACTTCAGTTTAACAATAAACTGGAAAAAATGAAAAACCCCTTTTTTTTAAAAAGATTGTTACATTATTTTTTGAAAAGAAATGAATTTTTTCACATTTTTGGTCTTTTATTTTGCCATTAGCACTCTCGAAAGCTTCAAATGTTCAGGGTCTATTCTTTCAAAATAACTGAAATTTTAAGCTATTCAAACGATTCTACAATTGTTATACAATTTTGTTTACAAGTGCTCTTTGCGATAGAACAAAACAGCTGAATAGGAGTTTGGAAAATGTGTACCAAAATACTTTATTATAAGCCGAGTGAGCATTGACCTACACGTTTTTAAGTGAAAGCAGACAGGTATTTTTAGTCAAATCTGAGGGGGTCGAAGTTGTTATCGTAGACTTCATATGGAATGACCCATTGAGAATGTATCATTTTACAGTTTTTGTGTAACATTACAAAGAAAATTGAATATCACATGTTAGAATCTATCCAAACAACAGAAAATTTACATTTAACCGTAACAATTTTTAGAAGCTGTATAAAATTAAACCACGGATGTTTTATTAAAAAAAATTTTGGCCTAGAATACAGTGATATGCGCTTTAAAGAACACTCCGAATTTACAATCATTCTCAGAGTGTAGATTCTTCATATTTTCTGTAAGAAGAACAAAAAGATAAACAAATCTCAATCTGGTCATTATGTAACCATCCAAACTTTCATTTAGCCCTATTTTCAAAATCCTCTAACATCAATAATCACCCTTTTCCCGCAGCCTCAACCCCAACAGAATCGAATACCAAAGTTACCAAGATTGCAATCTTTAGGTAGCCACGTCTTTGTGAAAAACTGATGTTTCTCAAAATGGAACAATTAACACGAAAAAATCCATTTTCAATAAAAAAAAATTGTTCGAAATCTTAATTATATTCT
Organism: Ceratoteleas bidentatus; assembly: GCA_022817645.1. Lineage (NCBI taxonomy): Eukaryota > Metazoa > Arthropoda > Insecta > Hymenoptera > Scelionidae > Ceratoteleas > Ceratoteleas bidentatus. The sequence goes on along the minus strand of JABFPB010003913.1, from coordinate 7,417 downwards.
GTATTGAATAACGAATCCGTTTTTTAATGCCTTCTTTAAAACGAGTAAATAAATAAATAACTAGAATAAATGACTAGAATATAGGAAATCGCTTGAGATCTAATGAGAGTTAATTTGCGATCTTAAATGAGAAGTCATATTAGAAATCATGTCAATTTCGCATATGACAACTCCTACAACATTTTTTTCATAGCCTTAAGGTGATGTCGAACGGACTGAGCAACTCTGAATCGGCCATTTCACACCAAACGTGATATTTTTACAATAACTCATAAACTAAATAATAGTTTTGAAAACCGTGAAATCACGAAATTCTTTGTTAAACGAGGAATATTTCTGCAGATTTTGAACAAGATTGGTTGAATATTGAAGTCGTAGTGAGGGAACGCGTTTTGAATGAAAAATATCTAACCCCAAAACCTTTGGACAAAACGCGTTCCCTAAATACGAAGTCAAGCAATAACTGATATTCATCAAAATTTGACAAAATGATCCTTGTGAATTCAACAATTGAATGATTTAACCGTTTTAACATATCTGTAGTAGTTTTCTAGATATTTAATTAAATTGCAAGAAATGCATTGAATGCCGATAATGTAGGAATCGGATAAGTGTAACATCACCTTAATTAATTAACTTGTCCTAAGTTCTATGATGCAAAACCTGTTTATTACATATAGAAAACATGTATACTTTTACACAGTTAGACCCAGAGTATTTAATTTATAGTAAAAACTTCCACGTCAGTTCTTCACGAAACAGATATGTGACAGTTCAAAATTGAATTTTGACAACTCAAATGTGATTTTTACATTCATGTTTCACATATTTGGATAAGGGACATTCTAATTTACTATTGGAACCAACATAAAACATTTGGGGTAATGATTCTCGGACATAGTTATTGAAAATGCAGTGTCCAACGTTTTTTTCCACGTCAGTCCCCAATTGAATTAAATCAATTACCTTCGACACGGAAACAGTTTATTCATAATTGCGTTGAGTATTACTTATAACTAAATTCTCTATAGTGGTTGATTCACTTATGTTTGCTTCTCAAGTCGGTGATCACGTCAGTCCCCACAATTTTCTCCGTAAATATTTATGTTTTTCATAATCAAACCTTAAGAATATTGTACTTTTTACATGAAAGATTAACTTTTGTCAAAATGTCAGTTTTCCATGTCAGTCCCCCTTTTTGTAAAATAAGTTTTTTCTGTTAAAATGATAGAATATTCATTCTAACGGGTTTTGATTATGTTTACAATCATTCTGGCTATAATAAAATATGCTGATTAAAATTTGTTATGGCGTGCAAAACCGGAAAATGCTTTTCTGCTCTTGGGCGTTTTCGGAAAAGTCAATTTTCCGACCTCTTGTGCCACAAATGCAATAATGGCATCACTGTGTCACAAAATACATTTTTTTGCGAATGTGGCAAAATATTGCATATTTTCCGATTCGAACATTTATTTTGTAACATGAAGGCCCTATTTTAATAGATTATGAAAAAAATCATATAAATATGACTTTGCAATCTTGACTATTATACAAAATGAATGTTATAACTATTTGAGAATGACCCATATAGATATACAAAAATTTAACTTTTTTAATACATTATAGCATTATTCCGCAGATAAATCTGTCGTTAAACGGACCTTGTGGAATATATGATCAAAACGAATACTTCTAAATTGATGATGTATAGATATTTCATCTAAAAGAAAATAACCAATTACAACTCAGTTTTCACAAAGAAACGTTGACGTCTTCCTGAAACCACTAAGACGACACAGAGATGGGACCATTCAAGTGTCAAAAATGTGACAAGACTTTTAAACACAGGAGTAAATTGTTATGCCACATTTACAGCCACTCTGATGACTACTTGATTTTGTCTACTGACAACACTTCTTCGAAAATCAATTCCACCAACAATGATGACGTGACGACGTCTCAGCCAGAGGGTCACAATGAATTAAAATTGGAGACTGAGAACCAGGACGCTCCTGTAACAACTTGTTCCAAGTACATCGATCTCACTGATCAGACTAATGATCCTTGTTCTAAAAGCAATAATGCTAATGAATCGGAGAGAATACCGCAACACGATAACAACCAATTAATGTCGGAGAATGACCATCATTACGCTATTCCTACACCTACCAACATCACTGATGGCATAGGTACATCAATTTCCCAGGCTCAGGACCAATCAGAAACGTTTATGGGTAATAACATCGATCCTCCATCATCTATTTATCCAGAGAGTTACAAAAAATTACAGTCGTCTATTGGTCACGAGAAGAACCCATCAAATGTTTCCAGCGACAAATACGAAACGCGGATTTTTTCGTTACTCGACAACAACCAATTGGAATTGTTTGCTGTCAGTAACATCAACGAAAAACCACACAAGTGTCAACAGTGCAAAAAGTCTTTCAGCACAAGGACATTGTTAAAACGGCACACTCTCATTCACACAGGTGAAAAGCCATTTCAGTGTCAGCATTGTGAAAAGGCCTTTAACCAGTCTTTTAATTTGCGAAGACACACGGTTTTTATTCACACGGGTGAAAAAAAGTACCAGTGTCAACATTGTGACATGTCCTTCAGGCGACGTGATGATTTACAAAATCACATTCGCATTCACACAGATCAAACCCTGTTTCAGTGTCAAAAGTGTGGCAAATCTTTCACACAAAAAGATAATTTAAAACGTCATCACAGTCACCTTCACACAGGAGAACAGCGATTTGAGTGTCAACAGTGCGGCAAATCTTTCAATCGGAAAGATACTTTCAACAGACACATACTCATTCACACGGGAGCACAGCGATTTGAGTGTCAACAGTGCGGCAAATCTTTCGCACGAAAGAATGGTTTAGAACGTCACACTTACGTTCACACAGGTGAAACGCCATTTAAGTTTCATCAGTGTGAACAATCTTTCCGTCGGATCAAACAGTTAAAAAATCAAATGCATAATCACACAGGTGAAAAGCCATTCCAATGTAAACAAAAAAGTGATATTCCGAAAAATTGTTCAGATAGTAACATTGTCTGATGGAAGAGTCTGATTTCGTAAGCCTTATCATTGTGGGAAGTATGACAAGTGATATGTGTGAAATAACCTGGTGAAATAGGCGTATGAATCATCTTGATGAAAATGTATTAGTATAATTATAACAATTGTGATAATAATATTTGTAATGTCGTATATATAAAGCGGTATAGGTTCAAGTCTCACTGCACAGCGAAACTTGACGAATTGTAAATTAATAATTATTGTTTTTAATGAATGACTGGAATTCTGTTGTATTTGAATAAATATTGTTAGTATGTAGATTAGATCTTTATTAGAATTCAGTCTAGATGGCCCAGAAGACCCCCTTTAAAGCCGGGGGAGGTTTTATAGTCCTTCCTTACAATACATCTCAAGTTACAATTCCTTTCTATTGGACATGGTTATTTAACAAATTTCTCACTAAATTACAATTCAATTCTATTTCTTACAAGGAGGACCACAAGACGAAGTCTTGTGGTCCTCCTTGAGCGATCGGCCACCACCCATTTCAGCCGTCCTGGCCAAGAAATGGACTCGATACTGTCCAGAGTTGCACCTCCCCGGAGTCTCGTCACTCCACGTTGGTGTGATATCGAGTGCTGAACCCTGTCTGACGTTGATTTCGCCAGTCCTCTGGAGCTACTGTTTCCTTCCTAGTTCACATCACACATGTGTGTTTCTTCTTTTTTTTTTTCAATTTTACCTTCCTTCTTTACATTTTCTTCACTAGCGCCTCACTTTTCCCTTTCTCTTCTGACGCTTCCTCTGTCTCTAATATTTTGTCCCATTTTCGTACCTATTTTATTGCTCCTTTTTTTTACCAACCTCAACTACTATCACTTTAAGTAAATATTACTTATATATTTCCTCCACTACGTTCCATTCCATTACATTACCTCTTCCACCAAATACCTTCCTTCGAATTTTCTCTTGCTTTTCCTTTTTCTCACCCTCGTGTATATAAAATTGAATGCCTTCCCTAACTCCTTCCATGAAAAAAAAATTACTTCGCTTTTTGATTTCCTGAACCTAATTTTCCATCCTTTTCCTTCATTTTATATAACAAACTTGCATACCCGTCCATAAAATCGAAACCAATTTACTGCTTGTCCTTTCTTTTTAAAATTTCTTCGTCCCATCCTTCTTCATTGCTCTGTGTCATTTCTTCACTTTTACTTTCCTTCCTTTAAACTTTTCGTGTAAAAACTTTCCACAAAATTGTATTTTCTTTGCATTATCCGTCCTATTAAGTAGTACCTTCACTCCGTATAAACTTTAAATTTTCCTTCCTTCTTTCCATTTTCGAACCTAACCTCCGTCAGCGACCGCGCAACCAGGCTACTCGATCCACCCGGTTATGCGCGGCCCCCCTTAACTTATGTATCCAACCTCTCAAATTACTTTTCCAATCCTTCCAAACAGTTCTTTTTATTGTTCCATCCTTCACTTTTCAACCAGATACCAGAATTCCTAACCTCAAAAGTCACGTTTTTTTTACACATTTTCACTTCCTTGATTCCAGCAACCATCCTCTCGCTAATCAAGAGCCACGGTAGTGGCTCGCACCAAGTACATAAAGGAGCCACTACCTATATATTCTGTACACATCAAGTACGTTTTTCGAGAGTCTCGTGTACTTGCGGATAAAGACCGATCATCTAAATTTAAGTAGTCTCAGGGTGCTCACCCTCAGGGGATTCAAAACCCAAAATTTCATGAAAATCGACCAAACAGAGCACGAGACAAACTCTAAAAACTACTCTGAATACGGTGAGAATACAGTCCTCTATACGCTAGCTATTGACGATTAGCAGAATCCGGTAACCGTCAGTGGACTTCAGCGCATGGAAAGCTGAAAAACATAACCTAAAAGTGTCAAAATCAACGAAAACATCGCTTTGAAAATCTATCCACTTACGGTTACCGGATTTCTTACTCCGTCAATATTCATTCTCTGAATATCGATTCTCATCCGTATATTGAATCGATATTCATATATAGTTATCGGATTCCATTAACCGTGATCTATTATTTTTTAGAGTGTTATAAGCTCTCCAAAATAGCCGATTTTTTATTCAGACCCTGAATATTTTAGTCTTGAGAGGGGTGGTGGGAAGGATGGTGGGGGGAGGGGGAAGGATGATGGTGGGGGGAGGGAGGGGGAAAGATAGCGGGGGTGGGAGGTGATAGGAGTAGAAGGGGACTAAGTAGCTTTCGAGGACTGTTTTCGAGGCCTGTTTTCGAGGACTGTTTTCGAGTACTGTTTTCGAGTTCTGTTTTCGAGAACTGTTTTCGAGCACTGTTTTCGAGCACTGTTTTCGAGGATTGTTATCGAGGTCTGTTTTCGACTGTTTATTATCAAAATAATAAACCAACACTGACAAAATTGCTTTCTCATAAAAAAAAATTGAAATAAAAATAGCTAAGTACTATCTCAAAATCATTAGAAATAAAAAACTGCGGTAAATACAATTGAAACCATAAAAAAAAATAAACCAAATTGACAAAATTGCTTTCTCATAGAAAAAATTGAAATAAAAATAGCCAAGTACTATATATTACTAAAAAAATTAAAAAAAAAAATCCTTGGCGGGGGTTTTTTACAAACCGATTTTACATTTATAAAACGCCGCTAAGAATTTTTAAAAATTTTTTTTAGTAATAGATAGTACTTCTAGAAAATTTCGAAGATTTTGAAAATATTAAAAATTTTGAAAATTTTGAATATTTTGAAAATTCTGAAAAGTTTGAAAATTTGAAGATTTTGAAGATTGTGAAAATATAAAAAATGTTGAAGATATTGAAAATTTTGAAAATTCTGATATTTTGAAATTTTTTCAAATTTTGAAATTTTTGACGATATGAAAATTTCTAAGATTTTGAAAATTTTGATATTTTGAAGATTTTGAAACTTTTGAGAATATTGAAAAGTTGAAAAATTCCGATGATTTTGAAAATTTGGAATATTTTCAAAATTTTGATGATTTTGAAAATTTTGAGGATATTGAAAATTTTGAAGATTTTGAATATTAAGAAGATTTTGAAAATTTTCAAGATTTTGAAAATATTTAGAATTTTGAAAATTTCGATAATTTTGTAAATTTTTTAAATCTTGACTATTTTGAAAATTTTGAAGATTTAAAAATTGGAAGATTTTTTGAAAATATTGAAGATTTTGAAGATATTGATGGTTTAAAAAATTTGGAAGATTTTAAAAATCTTGAAAATTTTGAAAATTTTGAAAATTTCATAGATGTTGAAAATATAAAAAATTTTTGAAAATTTTGAATTTCTGAAATTATTGAAAATTTTGAAAATATTGAAGATTTTAAAAATATTGAAGATTTAAAAAATTTCAAAGCTTTTTAAAAATAGTAAAAATTTTGAAAATTTTGAATATTTTGAAATTTTTTCAAATTTTGAAAATTTTGCCGATATGAAAATTTCGAAGATTTTGAAAATTTTGATATTTTGAAGATTTTGAAACTCTTGAAAATATTGAAAAGTTGAAAAATTACAAGATTTCGAAAATTTTGAAGATTTTGAAATTATTTAAAATCTTGAAAATTTCTGAAGATTTAAACATTGGAAGATTTTTTCAAAATATTGAAGATTTTGAAGATATTGATGGTTTAAAAAATTTTGAAAATTTTGAAATTCTTGAAAATTTTGAAAATTTTGAAAATTTCAAAGATTTTGAAAATGTAGATAATTTTGAAAATTTTGAAAATTTCAAAGATTTTGAAAATATAAAATTTTTTGAATATTTTGAAAATTTGAAAATTTTGAAAATATTGAAGATTTTGAAAATATTGAAGATTTTGAAAATTTCGAAGATTTTGAAGCTATTGAAAATTAGGAAGATTTCGAATATATTAAAGAGTTTGAATATGTGGAAGATTGTGAAAATATTAAAAATTTTGAAAATTTTGAAAATTTGAAGATTTTGAAAATCTTCAAAATTTTGTCCTGAATCTTCAAATCATGAAGATTTTGAAAGATTTGAAGATTCAGAACGTCGGGGATCATGTCGGACACCTAAACAGGTGTCCGACATGGTCCCGACGCAATCCCGACGCCATCCGCCAGGGCTGCACGGTGTCATGAAATCATATTCCTTTCTTTGCATGAATTAAAGTGGCAATCGTTGCCACTTTAATTCACTATTTAACAACAAAATCACAATGACATTTCCGAGAAAGCGCCCGTCTGATCCTGACTCGCTCACGCCTACCAACCAAGTCCCGCTATATCTTTACTGATTATGAATGTATTCACATACCCTACTATCACATGTGTAAATAGCTCATGGAGTTGCTTTACGTTCAGTGCTCTCAATGGTGACAT
>JABFPB010003912.1:0-15966 GCA_022817645.1 Ceratoteleas bidentatus | reverse complement strand
GAAAAGAAATGGATTTTTGGCCAAAATTAGCAAAAAAAATTAAATGCCGAATCTTTCTCAAAAAGAATTCAATTTCTATTTTGCAATTCTTTTCTATTCTTTTCTATTCATTAATTAGTTAAAAATGAATGCTTTTCTATTCGTTTCTATCAAATATTTTTTGCAACTTTGACGCAGAATTAATTGTAACCGAAGAAAGTATCACTTATTTTATTGTTTATTGTGTACATAGTTTAGAATCGATTAAGAGGTTTTAAGTTTTTGTAAAAAATTTTGATTAAAGTGAATTTAAAAAAATTGGATTGGACAGTTATCAATTGAAAAAAATTGAATACCGAATTAGAAAAGCATATTGGTATTAGAAAAGTGTAATTTTTGTTTAAACAAAATTTTCTGGAATCGGAAAATTTAATGGAAATTCGTTAAACTGAATTTCAAATTTTTATCTTATTTCTCCAATCCTATTCTTCTGAATTCACTTAAATCGAAAAGTGTTTAATTTTTACATGGTTTGTTTCCATTTCTCTTAGTTTAAAACAACCATTGTATCATTGCACCATTGTAAAACAATTAATTTAAACGACAAAGCGCTTGTCCGATTTCATTTGATTCAATCGCTCATTTGAAATCAAATCGAAGAAAATGAAATTGGACACATTACTTTTATGTTGCCATTCGCATTACTGGCTTTCTTCAATGTATCGATCACTTGACCTGTGCAATATAATGTTATTTTTTCATAGAGAAATAAAATTATTATTAAAATACTCCCGAATTACTGTTATTTCCTTCATATCCTATAGCAATATCTTTTTTCGAAGCTAAAGAAATTTGCATTGAAAAGTATGTCTTATTACAAAATTATATTAAAAAAATATGTAAGCTAATAGTATCTTTTAATTAAAACAGGATTTTATTTTCTTATTTAAGATATTTCTCCCTTAAAATCAAATCAAAGAGTATTGTTTTAAAAAATAAATTATAAATGATACATTTTTATTTATCATTTATAAATGTCACCTAAAATATTTATTTCACATGATTTGTCGAAATAATGATACCAATTTCATTATTTCCACAAAATATAATAATAATAATATAATAAATCATTTATTAGACCTGGGTTAGACTCGTAATGGACAATAGATAAAAAATATGTACACAGGATAGAGAAATTATAAAATATAACATAATTGACGAGATTAAATTACTAAATATAAATATAAGAAATAATAAAAACAAGAATACTAACGTAGAGGGTAAAATGAAAAGAAAAGTGTATCGAAAGACGAGGTACGCATAATAACAAATATTGCACACAAGACAAAATATCATAAATTGGGAATATCATTTTCTAATAAATATTTGTAAAGTCGACTCTTAAAAATAGGCAGACTAGATGAGTTTCCAATGTCACTGGGAAGGACGTTCCAAAACTGAGGACCAGCAACTGAAAACGATTTTTTAAAAATCTCAAGCCTAGCAAAGGGCACTGCAAGCCGTTGGGACGATCCGCGAAGATTCTGGCTGTACGTGGGGGAGAAACGCACGATCTTCGACGACAACTAGGAGGGGGAATTCGAGGAGAGAAGTTGGAAAAGGAGACAACCCAAAAAATAATGTCGTCGTTTGACCACATTCAGCCAGCCCAGTCTTTTTTAGTAAGGAGAGATGTGCTCCCAGTTTTTTAATTTAAAGATAAAACGTACGGACGCATTCAAGGCTCTCTGCAAAAGCATCTCTTGCGTAACGCCTATACCCAGGTACACAAGACAGCAATAATCAATCAGTGGTAGTATCAATGATGAGACCAGGCGGGGACGAACAGCCAAGGAAAGAGAATATCTTTTTACTCGAAGAGACAGTGTTCTCAGTCCAGTCCAAGTTACTATCAAAGACTAACTCAAGATTTTTCGCAGAACTGACGACTGGCGTGAGGTTAATCCGAAGGTTGAGATCCCGAAGTGTATCCAAGCTGGCTCTGCCAGTATAGCGCGATTTGCTAAAAACAATAAATTTAGTCTTTGACAGGTTGAGTACGAGTTTATTTGTATCCGCCCACTCATATATGGATGAAACGTCTCGATCAATCATAAGGAAGGCGTCGCGAAGTTCATGGATGCGACATGACATATACGCCTGAAGATCATCCGCGTAAAGAAGGTGGGACATGTATTCAATTTTATTCGGAAGGTCATTGATGTAAAGCGAAAATAGAAGAGGCCCTAGAACGGATCCCTGGGGAACGCCACGTCGAATATCCATCCAATCTGAGAGCTCCCCAGATTCATCACGAACAGCCTGTCTGCGGTCAGCAAGATAAGAATGAAACCAAGAAAGAACCTGGTTTGAAAGACCAAGGTTCTTAAGTTTGACAGACAAGATGTTATGGTCAACTAAATCAAAAGCTTTGCTGAAATCAAAGAGGATCAAGATGGTAACCTCGCGTTTATCCATCCCAGACTTAATGTCATCAACGAGCCGTAACAAAGTGGTTTGCGTGCTACACCCTCTCCTGATGCCGAACTGAAAAGGATTGAGCAGTTCGCGTTCTTGTAGAAAGGAAGCCAACTGCTCATGAACAAGGCATTCTAGCACTTTAGACAAAACGGGCAAAAGGGAGATAGGACGAAAGTCATTCAAGGCAGCCGAATGTCTCTTCTTGGCAATCGGAACCACGATGGACTGTTTCCATAAACACGGAAATTCCGAAGTGGCCAAAGAGTGGTTGAGTAGGTCAAGTAAAAAGAGACATGATACAGGCAACGATTTATCAATAAAAGACCACAAAATGCCGTCGTGACCGCAAGACCTGGATTTGGAACGGAAGAAAGCATTGAGGAAGTTGTCGAATTCAATATGTTTAAAATAAAATCTGTCAAGGTGGGGGTCATTAGTATGGAAAAAGTTAGGTTCGTCAAGGTTTAAAGCGGAAAAACTGAAAAGTTCAGGCCAAGTTCAAAAACGATTAAATGCTTACAAAATATGCATGCACATTAACCGAAACTGAAATGTTAAACTAAAAACATTCTAACGAACATTATAAACAACAAAATTATATAACATAGCATAATAAATTATTATTTTTATCAGCGGCGTGGCCCGTAAGATCATAACTGATGATATTAAACTCATACGGCTTGCCCGCTCTAGCTCGCTTCTTGGTATATTTCAAGTTGTTTGGAGTAAGTTGGGTGTTGTCGATAAGGCGAGCGATGTCCTACGCGGTTTACTCTCAAAAGTAATTCCCAATTTGTACCTTTATCCTATCGGCGTTCATTGCAATTCTAATACTATGAGCGTATCACAAACTTTGGAGGAGATTCGCAGTAGGTACCCTGGCACGATACCCGATGTTTCTAGTGTGTTGATGCGTGCTGCACAAAGGTCTGTCGTTGTGAAGGAGGATTGTGCTGCTACGGTTGTCAGAAACTTGGCCGGCGGTAATGGGGACAAGAAAAAGAAAGTTTTACTGTTGCGTTCGTATGGATTTGACATGGGTGTTGCTAAAGACCTGTCAGAAATGTTCGACGAACAGCCTGAATTCGAAGCTTGCCCAGCACTCGCCCGCTTGAAGGTCGTTGGAGTTGTTGGTGACGGTTCTTGTTGCTATCAATCGATCATCGTCGCGGCTAAATTGGATATTGGCGTTGACGAACTTAGGTCGAGATTGTTGCGTTCAAGCCATTTCGACAAGGCTACCGACGGCGTAGCTTTGCGTGCTTCTCTGACAGCTGATCTTGGTACCATAGCAGCCTGGGGTGACCTTGATATTCTCACCGTTTTCTCGTGGGAATTTAAACGTAACGTCTGTGTTCACGCTTACTTCGAACTTGGCAGGGTTGAAATGCAGTACATTGTGTCAAACGTGTCTTATCCGGCCATACACGTGCGATACAAGAACAACCATTATAACGCTTACTCATTGGTCGAAAGCAACGTACGGTGCTACGCTGCCTGTCTTTATCGTTGCGAGAAAGCTGTTAATGACGTCGCACCATGGGAATGCCCCGTGTGTGGCAACCATTTCCATGTCTTGTTGGGTCTAATGTCATGGCTACATCGCGAGTACCCTGATTCCATGGTTATTACACCTAGTGGTAATGTTCCTGTGTGTATCATTTCGGACGAAATCAATGACGTGAAGATGTTGTCGAGATTTGTTGATAGAACTTTCGATTTTGTGGCTGATAATCGTGCATCTGTAGTGCGCGCTGGACGAGTCGTCCAATCTGATCGTAATGTTTCGAAGTTTTATGCGTCCGTGATCATCGACGTAGACATTCGCTTGAAGAATCTGCGTGATATCGTCGAGATCTTCTCAAAGAATAGTACGGGCGGGGCAGCTATCATTCGTGTACCCATGACTACTGAACCTCACGTTCTTTATGTTTTTTCTTTGATGGTTGCCTCTTTCGATGAGGTCGTTGTCAGGCGACCCGAACAATTACATTTTTTGACCCCGAAATTATATGTTTATTGTCAACGCTATTCTCATAAAGAGATATTCCTTACTCTTATGAAAAAGATAGCTTCATCCGATTATCGCATCGATAATAACAACGTTAGCTCGTTTGTGGACAAGCGAGTTATTGATTGTTTCGATACTTGTATTAGTTACCTGAGTCAAACGATTGAAACTGCTTTGTCTGTGACTTCTTCCGAGGTTCAGGATGCAGTGGTTTCGTGGAGTAACAGGGCTGGTAACATTGTGAGTGACGCCTATCGCGGCATTGCTGCGGCCATGTATCGTCGTGAGCAAACCGGAAAACCTGTTATTGACTTGCCTCTTGAGAGACTCCCATTCTTTCGCGCGGCGTCTCCTGTTATCGCGGACGTTCCGACTGAGCCGATCGCCGTTGGTGATGACAAGAACCCTAACGTTTTTGATAAGAAATTTGGTGGTATTAAAAAGATTTTAGAGGCTAAGACGGGAAAGAAGTTAGCGACGACCATTAAGCCGCCAGGTAGACCCACCGTCGCGGCTCCTCGTCGTCGCGTTCAGGCGCGTCCTACGGCCGAGTCACTGATGCGAGTTGTTGAAACCACGATTGCCGCTCCTAAAGTTTTGGGTATGGGCATGCCTCCGCCTCCCCCTATGCCTTCGGGTCCTTTTGGGTCATTTGTGCCTGCCCCCCCCCCCCACCACCACCACCGCCTCCGCCGTCGGTCTGCAGCGATCATTCTTCGTCCCCCGATCTTGAGTGTTTGCCGGACATGTCCCGCCCTCCTCCTCCTATTGAACGTGCATCTGAGTGTTCACCGGAAGAGGCACGTGACGTTCCTGAATCTACTCGCACTTCACCTTCGAAAGCTGTGTCACCTTCTCCCGTGAAGAGGAATTTACCAACACCGCTCTCACGGTCGCCTCGTCGAGTGGTTTGTGACGAACCCCGGAATACTTTGTCTGTCGTTTTGGATTTGAGCTGTTGTACTGACGAAGTGCGTGATGAGGTTCGCGAAAAGATAATGAAGATAATGGAAGACGCCTTGAACACGGCCACGGCTAGAGTTTTACGTTCCAATGATCCCTTGTTCACCTTGCGTATCTCCGTTACCGGCCTCGGGTCTTTCCTCTCCTTGTGATGACGTCGTGGAGATCGTCTATGATCGTCTTGAAGGTCGTCGTAATTCAGCGCCCGCCTTCGTTAGATGTCAAGCCGACGAACCTCGGGGCTCGGGTTTTGATGGAAAGCGAGTACCTCGACCGTCCTCTTCCGATGGAATTCCGGTTCGACCGCAGTATGGCGACAAACCTCATGATCCGAGTTCCCGCGGAGAGCAGAGAAATCGACCTCTCTCTTCTAAGGCGGTCCGGGTTAGACCGCGTTTTGGGCGACCGGTTTCACGCCGCCAGATTACTGAACGTGAGCCTACTGGAACAGGATCTCCGTGTTTTGGCACTGTAACTGCGAGAGACCTTTCTCCTGGTTGTGAGTCGAGACCGGTACCGGCATCTAGTGTTTTTGTGAATGCTGAGGACCAGTCCTATGGATTTCCGAGTACGCCGGAGTTTGGCGTCTTTGCGGGCGACGACCTACGCTCTAACGGCGTTGAAGATGACATATTTTATGATTTTCCGAGTATGCCTGAATTCACGTGTGGTGGCGAACAACAGAACTCGGGTCGTTATCAACTGCGAGGCTATCGTGAGTATTTCGCGGCGCGTAGTGGATCGGATGATGGCTCTGGTACCAGTTCAGGCTCCGAAGGGCGTGATCGCGTTCCGCTCGAGGAACATGATGACAATCCTGAACTTGATGGGCGTAGCGGTGCCCCGTCCGGTCCTTCAGGCGCTGATGCTGGAAGTACAACTGAGACAAATTTTGACAACATTCAAGGTTACGTTGGAAGTAGGGTTTCACCTGATAGATATATTTGGAAAAAGATGGGTTACACTGACATTTTGGCTACTTATTACCATCTAACGCTGATACTGATAGTTATGCAGTATCTTCCAGTTTTTCCTATAATTGCTAATGTCACCCCTGCTTTCTTCGGTCCCTGGGAAACTTATCCACCAACGGTCAAGAAATACGTCACAAGGGAAAAACACATCGAGATGTGTTTTTCCCTTGTGACGTATTTCTTGACCGTTGGTGGGTGCCTTCGTATCGCTTTTCTTGCGTGCTTTGGTTTCCTATCCTTGAAGAATTACATTTGTGGTGACATCCAAGATCACTGGATTACTCCACGTTTTCTCGGTGTATTTGCTGTGCCATTCCTACACACCTACTACGTTTTCTTTTATACTCTTGTGTCTCTTACTGACGGTTCATTTGAGAAGTTTGCTTTTGGATTGAAAGCATTCTTCGTGAAAACGTTCGTCAATTCTGGAGTTCGCGCACCTCTTAAATTCGTGGTTCGCATGTTTGCGTGGTGCATGAGATTTATTATTGATCATTGGAAATTCATGTTGATGAATGTATTCGTTACCCTGCCGGTCTTGTTCTACGGTGCTGCTATTTATTGTGCTTCTTCATTCTTAGATAGTAGCATCTTTGCTGCATACTATGACAGTTGCGGTGGGTCAGCTGAATATTCCACCGGTGCTCCGCGAACCGTTTGCTTAGAGTTCCAACATCTATTAAACCAGAGAACAACTTGTTCTAGGGGTGAGTTCTTTCACTCGTTTCTTCGATTGAGACTTTGCGATCCTAGTACTTATTACGGTGAGAAAATCGTGCAGGATGAAGACTATTTCTTATTTGAAACCAGAGAGAACAATGAGTTAGCTAAATATCTTGGCTATGTTGATATCGTTTCACGTGATCGTCTGCGTAATATTGCTACGGAGCTCGTTGAACGATATGAATATGATGGGACGAGCATCTTTACTCGATTGTGGAGAAAGTTGCCTTATACTACGTCTCCTAAAGGTTCTGACGCTACGATAATTAGAGTTATGGATTTCATTGACTCTTTCTTTATCGAAAATGTGGTTCGCAACGAGGAGTTCGATAGTTTTCGCCTCGTTGAGAACCATCGGAAACTTGACGACTTGATCTACGATGATTACGTTTCGAATACAGTACTTGACGCTTTAGATAAGGGAATGACTTATTACACATTAGATGAGGTAGACATTCCAGATCGTATCCTAAACGATGGCGTGGGCCAACCTGTTAAACAGATTGCCGAACGCTACTGTGACGAGAGAAACCGGTGCGGTTGGATTCCTGTCACTAAGGCGCCTGTTGACTACGTGTATCGTAGGTATCCACCGAGGGGCTCCTCGTGGTTTTCTTCTCTTATTAAAGCTCCCATTGAATGGTTGCAGAAGGGCTTTGAGGAGCTTGAAACTCCCCTGGCACGCGTCTGTGCTTGGCTTTCTGGCGTTTCCGGTGTGGTTTCTGGGCCAAAGAAAGTTGTCGCCTATGGTGCTGAATCTACCAAATCGACATACAAGTACGGCGCTGAGAAAGTTAGATCGACTTACAGGTCTCTGACTGCAAAGGCCGATGAGCCGTGGTATTCTCTTGTTTGGGATGCTGTTCGCCCCAAGTTTTTCTTCCTGTCACCTGTAGAGAAAAAGGGATTTTCCGTCCCGGGGCCTGAGAAGATCGTCGCTCTTGGAAAGGACGCCGCTAAATCGACATATGAATTCGGTGCCGAAAAACTGAAATCGACCGCCGGTAAATTGAAATCAACATACAACACGCTGACACGAAAACCAAGCGAGTCATGGTTGTCCGCCACCTGGAATAGTGTGTATACTAGCATTCCATTTCTACGACCTGTTGAGAAGCCGAGTTTGGTTCGATCGACTTATGACTATAGCGCTGAGAAAGTTAGGTTTACTTTCGATTCTTTAACGAAAAAGAAACCTGCGGCACCGTGGAATTCTTACATTTGGAATAGTGTATATGCGAGTTTGCTACAACCTGTAGAGAAACCTAGTGTTGTGAAATCGACGTATGAATACGATACGAAGATCTTCGACGCCAGTAAAACCCGAATCGAACGTGTTCTCACTCGTCAGCCTGAACGTACATTCGTTCAGAGCGTCTCAAACATACTTTATTATGTCGCATCGTATGCTCTGATGATCATCGTTGTTGCAGCTTTGTCATGTTATTTTTATTTTTTTCTTGCGCCCGTCGCTGCGCGCGACGAGGGGCCTATAAATCGGAATGATGATGAAGAGGATGCCGATGAGGTATCCTCTGCGACACGCAGTGATGAGCCTTCGACTCAGGGAATGGATAGAGACTCTCATACTGTGCCCGTTATAGAGCGTGACGATGAGCCTGTCAGCAATGAGCGCGCGTTTTCGCCTGAGGCTGCTGACTCGGTACCCGCTGCGATGGACAACGGAAGGTCTGCGACTGGGAACCGTATCTCGGTTGTCGACCCTGCACGAGCTTACACGTTTTTGCCACGTATAGTTGTTGAGGAATACTTGCGTAATAAAAGGATTGACGGTCGCTTGTCCTTTTACGTTAAAGTGAAGAGTACCAAGGAAGTCATACTTCAAATTTACGACCTTATCCATAGGAACAAACTTCGTAGTCGTTGCGACGTTACTTCGAACTTATTGAAACTGTCGAATCCTTACGCTATAAACCGGGCCTCCTATAAACTTATGGAAATTATTGCCCGTTTTCGATTAGAGAAACGCTTTGTAGGTTTTGAAGTGCTTGACATGTGCGGTGCTCCTGGGTTTTATACCCTATGTTATGAGTCTTCGACCCCTGAGATTTGTGTCTTTCTCCCTGGGCGCTTATAGTGTGGATCCGTACGGATACACTGCCGACGGCTGTTCCTGCACTATAGTAGAGGGAGCCGATGTATTCGTGTTCCGACCTCGTGGAAATTTTGATGTTGTTATTGCTGACGGCGCCGTAGATACGTCCTACATCGATGAGTCAATTTTTAGAGCTGAATTAATGCTAGCGTTTACTGTTTTTAGAGTTGGTGGTCTACTCATTATTAAACATAACAACTTCTACAACGATAACAAAAGCTGCGTTGGGTTTATGGAGAGAAATTTCTCTAACGTTTATAGTTACAAACCTAGAACGAGCCGAGCTACCAATTCTGAATTCTATTATGTTTGCGTTGGATATCGCATGCAACGTCGAGACTCGTCTGGAGTCGGAAAACCAATTTATCGAGGGTTTTAACTCTTTCGCCAGTGCACTACTCGATGGAAGGAGCTATTCGTTATCCTGCGAAAAGTTGGTGGACTATATTGGTAAACTTGGATTATCCGCTTCGTATGTTGGAGCCGATCAGGATGTCGATATCGACGCCGATTCTTATCGTGATAGTCGTGAGGACGGCACTAGCGACCACGGTCAATCAGATCAAGAGAGTGCACAGAACGTTGACTTTGATAGTGTGATGTCTGGATTGAAACGTGAACAATTGATTCGGACCCACATTAGGTACGGTCCTCCACATGAGAGCTACATGAGTGTCATTCTGTGTCCTGTTATGGCAGGTGAGCAACATAGTTATGACTTTAGCGTTGTCAACGACATTGTTGTTTTGAGTTTACGCTGTACCACTGGAAGTTTTTCTGAGTTGTTTATAGAAGTGCGCCGTTCACTGACACAGCGAGGTTTCTCCGGAATTACTTTTGCTTTCGGTGACGTGACTGACAAGAATGCTCCGAGCGTCCCCTATCGATGGTTGATACGAAGTTTTGAGGACAGTGGTTTTAAATTTATTATTTATTTACCAGAGAGTTTAGCTCTCCTCGTGACAAAGTCGTATCTGACAGCGTAGTTGACAATTTCTTGCGTAGTCTGTCACCCTCCAATCCCGTGAGAGCGATGCAGTGTGAGTATCTGCCTGAAACCTCTGAGAAGAACATTGCATTAAATGCTATGATTGAATATCGTAATTATGTTAAAGTTCTACCATCAAATGTTCTTGCTGGAATGGTTGATTCTTTTAAACATCTGAGAGGACTTGGTTCTAACGTTTCTTCTATACTCAAGTGCGGTGGATTATTGGAGGGAACAGTTTTATACGATCTAGGTTTGAAGAAATTTGTCAACTCGCCTGAAGATACGTATTCCTATGCTTGCGACGGTGAACGTCTGATTTCGGTACGTTATCCAAGTCGCAGAGTACGTGAGCCCGAGTTTTTGACGGACAAAAAAGAAGGGCTATTGATGATGTGCGAAAAATCTCGCATTTTGAACGAAATTAAGATCTATTCTCGTATAGAAACGATGGTCGCCGAAGAATTTGTCTTGCCCCGATTTACTTTCGTTAATGGAGTTCCCGGATGCGGTAAGACCTATTATGTCGTCGAGAGATACGCTGAGCTATACAAGGATGAGAGTGTTTTGGTTTTGACAGCTACGCGTGAATCGGCTGGGCAATTACGTGATAGGATATCGCGTAAGATTTCTTGCGACGAGAAATCACTTTCTCAGAGCGTGAGAACTATTGATTCTTTTCTCGTAAACTGCAACGCTGTGTATACGACTATCATAATTGACGAAGCACTCATGCTACATTGGGGCCAGGTCTTGTGGGCTTGTTTCTTAGCATAGGCTGAGAAATGTATATTTGTCGGTGATGTCGTGCAGATAGCCTTCATTAATCGCGAAACTTTGATCAAGGTGCGGTGCTTTAGTCCTCTCTTGCAGTTGAAACCCAACGTCACACTGAATGTTTCACGGCGCTGCCCCGTCGACATCGCGGCTCGTCTCACGACAAACTACTCATCATTGGGGGGCATGAAAAGTCTGAATGGAGTGCTTCGGTCATGTCAAGTGATTGAGTTGAGCGGCGCTCTGGCCAGAGTTGTCGCCTATATTCGCGACGGCGCCGTTGTCTTGACCTTTAAACAATCTGAGAAATCGTCTTTACTTAACCTGAAGATTAGAAACGTCTATACCATACACGAATTCCAGGGGCGACAAAGTGAGCAAGTAGTCATAGTTAGAGACTCGAAGTTGCCATCTGATGCGATCTATGAGAGTATGCCCCACATAGTCGTGGCTCTATCTCGACATACTGCGTCATTGACTTACGTGACACGCTTACGTGACTATAGCTTATCGCGCATTATAACGCGTAGGCCTACCGTTGCTGAATTGAAGTTGGTCGATGTTTCTAAGCTGAGTGGTGGGTACGACGGTTCAGACAGATACTCCGCCGCCACGTTAGGCTTTGATCCGCGTCTTTTCTGCGAAAGGTATACGTCTATTCCATATTTTGATCTCGCTCAAAGTTGGCCTACTCGCGCAGACCCCATGATTGAAGATTTCTTTAGGCAATTAGGCGAACATAATAAGCCTAATTATATTCTGCGAAGCGAGTATGACAACAACATTTCCCCGCCTGAAGAGTTTTTAGAGACCATTTGTCCTTACGATTCCGGTTACTTACAAACGTGGTACGACCTCATGTTACCTGGCAATTCCACCTACACGTACAGTGGCGACCAATGTATAGTAGAAATGAGTCCGTTAGTAATCGATGCTGCTGGCGTGACCATACGACCGGGTCTTTGGGAGCCGCCAAAATTTCGTCGAGATACGATGCAGCCGGTTCTTAGGACGTCTGTTTCAGACTCAAGGGTCGTGACTGTCGGGGAGCTGATTCTGGCTCTTTTGAAGAGGAACTTGCAGGTTCCGCAACTCTGCAGTAATTCTTCACCTGAGCATTTATCTCACGCTCTTTCTGACAGGTTCATTGACACTTACGTCCGCCCTGATTGTCGTGCCACGCTTGAGAGTTTTTCCCTGAAAGAGATCGTTCCTAGTTACGCTTCGATGCATGATTGGTTAAAGACACAGCCAGAGAATATCGTTAACGCCTTGAAACTGGTTATACCGATTCATGAAACCGAAGGAAATATCTACGAATTAGACATTAAAAAGACCGTCAAACCCAAACTCGACTGTGATACACCTTTTGAATACTCGGCATTACAAACCATAGCTGCTCATCCAAAGACATACAACGCACTATTCTGTCCCATGTTTCGCGAGATGCGCGATAGGATGTTGAGTATCCTTAAGAGTTCTGTTATGTTGTTTACCGGTATGTCTCCCGAGGAATTTTGTGATGAAACGACCGTCCGGTTTCCACCTAGCGTTTTAAAACGCTTGTGTAAATTGGAGGTCGACATGTCCAAGTTTGACAAAAGTCAAGGTAGGTCGTTACTGTTCTTTGAGTGTGAGATTTATCTTCGTTTCGGAATGTCCGAGTACTACGTACAACTGTGGTACAATATACATAGATATAGCGAACTAAGTAATCGTAAGAACAAGGTTGTACTTAACGTCGCTTATCAGTGCAAGTCGGGCGATGCCAGTACTTATTTCGGTAACACTAACGTGAACATGGCAGTGCTCGCCTTCTTGTTGCCGATGGAAGAAGCAGCATGTTCACTCTTCTCGGGAGACGATTCTCTGATTTATGGTCCTGAATCATTGCGCTGCGATAGATCACTCGAATGTGCCCAGTTATTTAACTTGGAGGCTAAGTTCTTTAATTATGAGTATGCGTATTTCTGCTCAAAGTTTTTAGTAGATGCATTTGATATGGTACTTGGTTCCGGATCCTTTGAAACTTGTCACTAAACTCGGTAGGCGCGATCTCGTCAACGAAAATCATGTCGAAGAGTATAGGGTTTCGTTGATCGATCTAACGAAAGGTTTCGGTAACATGTATCTCTATGAGGATCTGTCGCGAGCGGTAAATGAAAGGTACCCCAGCGTCGTCGCGGAAAATTCTTACTTGTTCACTACTCTGTATCGTATCGTCAGATCACGTGAAGAGTTTCTGGCCCTGTATTATGTTCCGGAAGGTGTTGAGTTGTCTACCGATCCTTCTCGACCTAAACTCAAATAAAACGTGGACTAAACACAGTACTTGAATTTGGATTCAACAACGACAAATTTTGTTTGTAGGTCATCATTTGACGGTAATGTAATTACCGTCTCCCAGTATCCCAGAGAGAAAATTATTGGTTATTAATTCTTTTCTTATATGCGTCCCACTGTTTGACTCACGTCGTACATCGGTATGGATAACCTGCACACTATTGTCAGTCCTACTATGCTGGATCTTATGGATCCTGCTTATCGCGCTATCCTTTATTCGTGCGTAGAACAGTTGATTGACCTTTGTAGGGCTGATAATCTGTATGACCTTGCAGGTGTGCTCGTTTCTTACAAGTATGCAGTTTACGCACGCGACGAACCAGAGATCTTGCGTCTCTATGATAACTTGCTGGGCACCGTTGCATCCATTCCAGATGGGTATGGGTTTTATTTGCTCCGTGATGGTTTCCATCGTACGGAGCTCGCAACCGTGATCGAAGACTTCATCACCACCGGCATCGACGACGTGAACGCCGCTAACATACTTACGTTTCGGCTGCGTCACTTGCATCCCGTGGCTTCCGGTCACCCTACCTATATTGGCAGCATTGATATTTTTCGATAGCTTTTCCGTCTAAATTTTACTGCGTGCTCGATAGGGTATGACCGGAACGTTCGTCCTTACAGTAGCTTTGAGTACTTGTTACGTATGTTATTATAGTAGTCGTCTATTATGGAGAGAGCTAGACCGTTGACGACTGCTGTACTATTCAATGCGTCAATATTTATTCTTGATATGATATTACCTGCGAATTTGTTATTAAATAAATAAAGACTGAAACTAGATATAACTATACGAATATGAATATGATCAAAACAGGTATAATGACATCTTTTAATAGTAATAGAGCGCTGCTTACACAGCATTCCACTTAAGTTCATACCCGCTCTCATGGACGATCGTCGTCGAACGAGATCCCAGAGTTCTCCTAGCAAATATCGGCGAGTCGCGTCCGATTCCTCGCTTTCCGAAGACGACGTAAATTTTGAAGAAGTTGAGGACCTCGGATTTCGTTCCCCAGTTCAAGTTAGGATTCGTCCCTCCGCCCTGTTCGTATCTGTATCCGCATCTTCGTCCTCTGCTGGTTCCTCCGGGGTAACTGGTAGCTTGGTGAGTTCGGTTAGTTCCTCCTCCGATCCATTGGGAACTGCTTCTCCCGCTGCTTCGTCGAATCGGCGGGTATCTCCTGTTGCGCCTGTTGCGCCTACTGCACCTCACTCACCTCTACCCGCCGTCTACCCGCTTCCACCCGTTAACCCTGAGCCGTTTGACGAACCGGCAGTCCCTCCTGCCCAAATCGTTGCTTCTCCTCCACGTCAACCTCTTGGGAGACAGTTTGCAGTCAGTTCGCGCTCACCATCACCTGCTAGAATGGCTGGACGTAGAGCTCCGCTCGGAAAGAATTCGCGAGAGAATTCGCTAGACGAGTATATCCGTGGTCGTGGATGGGCACGTTGATCGCTACACTCCGTGGGAGGAGGCGGAGTCACTACGGTTTTCGATGAAGCGATACGTGTCTGCATCGGAATTGATTGATGTACTACAGGAATGTAGTTGGATTAATTTTCCGGTAAAGGCTGAACGAGATCGCGTGTTCGGACTGGTGGCTGGCCTTCTACGCAACGCACGACGGGTGGGACCGGCGAGGCGCTTCCCGGCCGGTGAAATGTATGTGGAGGTGACACATACATTTGTTGATTCGTACCTGAGACGTGTGATGGGGGCGCTGACTTACGAAGCGTCTAATACTGAGATGGGAGGTCGGAACTCTCTTAATGACGTTCGTAGGTCATTTGAGAAGGCCACGTCGGAACTGTTGGCCACCATGAGCGGTCCGCCTAACAATTTGCATTCGCGCGGTATTTACACACGTGCGACCTTTGAAATGCACGAGGGTCTTATATGGGGACCCGTCGCGTACGATGCGGATGCCGCTGCTATGGACCAGTAGATGGAACCGTCC
Organism: Ceratoteleas bidentatus; assembly: GCA_022817645.1. Lineage (NCBI taxonomy): Eukaryota > Metazoa > Arthropoda > Insecta > Hymenoptera > Scelionidae > Ceratoteleas > Ceratoteleas bidentatus. The sequence goes on along the minus strand of JABFPB010003912.1, from coordinate 647 downwards.
CCATGGCGCTACTTATCAGGGTGTGGTTGTCATATTTGGAGAGAGCTAGACCAAATGACAGCCATACTCTTGGTTAATCTTGCGCTATAGTATCGTTGCGTTTATTAATAATTAGAAAAGTTAGATTTGTTACTACTGGCGCCGTTGCGCTTGTTAATGATTTGAAATTGAAATTTTTTGTTTTGTCGCTCGTTGCTCGGAAACCGTGGCTGTCATACTTGGAGAAAGCTAGACCAAATGACTTTCACTGTTTTGATCGAGTTTACGCGCTTGACTAGCGCCGTTGCGCTCATTCTTGAAAATGATATGCGCCGTTGCGCTGTTTACGACTTTTATGTGTTACCGCACATTTATATAAAATTGTTCATAAAGATTTGTATTTTTGTTTTCTCAGGATTCGAGTGCATCAATTTAGATCTTTATTCGCCCGCCACGGTAATTTTGGTGTTGTTTTCTACGTTCTTCACCAGTGGCAATAAGGGTTTCAAAATTTTTCCCGACTTATTTTTATTTATTGTTTTCTTCGTAGATTTACCCTAAATTGATGCAAATTCTTTTGTTATTGTAAAAAAAATGTGGCTAACTACTGACAGAAACCGACTAGAAACAGTTAGGACTACACCACATAGTCCTAATGGAATTTTTTA
>JABFPB010003911.1:0-15968 GCA_022817645.1 Ceratoteleas bidentatus | reverse complement strand
TTCCACTTCAGAGGCCCATAAAAAATAGTTCAAACAAACAATTTTTCAAGTTTTTTAGGTCTATGCTCCCTCAAATTTATTCAACTTTTTGACCCTGTTGTCCTTTTTTGATTTCAGATTGTTGCTGAGACACTACGATGTACACCATCGACCGATTCCTCGCTGACATGGGCCTGTTTAATTATGCCTCACGGCCGCCATTTTGTTTTATTTTTGACAAAAAATTCAGGAAATAAAGTTCATTGTACAAGCATTCCGAATCCCCAATTCGTTTTTTTCAGCGCGCTTCCATAATCGCGGAAAAAAATTCCGAAGTTAGGCCATTTTTTGGGCTGCTACATGAGAACCTCCCCTTAATCATCGATGAAATGTAAGACCAAATTATAGTTGAGAACGAATACAAATAAATGGATTCGAAGTTCACAAAGAATGGCTTCTTATTTTCGGATGGGGCTACTGGCCACTAAAAACAGCACGAGAAAAAGTAAACAAATCGTCGTGACCTTCGTATCGGCGTGAAGCGGAAAGCGATATCGATTCGAAAAAAGTCAACCCTCAAAAAACGAGCACGCAAAGGGTGTCAAAAGTTGATATGCCGGAACACAGTTCTACGTGCTTCGTTTTCTTGGCGAAGGGTGGCTACTGCTAATAAAGCGGTGCCGAATTTTTTGGCCCTCAAGAAAATTCGTTCGTCATTATCACGTCGCCTGGTGGGACCAAAATTTCGAAATGAGCGAAGACCTCGAAACTTTTATGGCAACGAAATTGATGACCCTTATTTGGTAGGCACCCCTCGTTAATTACCAGGTTTTTTTCGGGTGACCGAATGGAGTGTAATTGTAACGGCAAACGAGTGCGTGAGTTTGACGGTTCTTAAAACTTTTGACGAATCGATGAAAAAGTGAATGAAACCGTGGGAGCGAACAGAAATCAGTATTGGTTGATTATGTTTTAAATAATTGGGCGACCAGTGGAACAATAATTTATGTAATGATTTCGCAATTAATTATTAAGAGGGCTTGCGTTTTCATTAAACTTGAAATGCGCGTTTGCGACCGCAGTAATTAATCATTAACAACGCGATTCTATTTTATCTTTCATTGGTTCGGTAATTACAGTGAAAAGTTGCTTGGAAGACATGTCATTGATTTCGCCAAATTGGCTGGGAATGGAAAGTCAACATGAGTAATGCGAAAGTATGGCTGGTAAGATCAAACACCGCTTTCGGGGCGGACATCTGGAAACAAAGCGGAGATTACATTCGTGCTTTACATCTGTTACGTGTGTAGTTTTTGTTGTGCATGTATCAGGCGACTGTCATGTCCCGCAGTGAGCAGGCATAATACCTCCGCGAGTAACGCGAAAATGGTCACGGATATCTGACATTACAGTAGGTATTATCAAAATTCGCAAATAATCGGTCGCATGTGCCAAGCCACGATCGAGCTAACGCATTTCAGTTGGGTGTTTTCATGTACACGTGCGCAGACTGATATCCATTAATTCGCAGTGTAACGTTGATGTAGAAATAATGATCGATTCGGTTCTATTCGCAAAACGAATTATTGACAAAAAAGATTATGACAACATTAGTTGCCGTTAGTTATTTATTATTTAGAAAAAAAAGAAATAAATTGCATATAGTATGGAATTGTTTGCACGTTGTGTAATATTCTTTTTATTATAACACGAAAACTTAGGCGCAGTACTGAATACTAAAATTAAGAAAAATACTATAAACAAAATTACAATGTCAGGCGATTTTCCAACACATCACTCACCGATGCATTAAACACCACTCTGCCAAGCTTTCCGTTAAGAAGAAATAATCTATTTAGAAATCAACTTCTTTTATCACTTTGCTAAGCGAAGGAATTATCAGGTTGTTTGTTCTTGAACACGTTCAGATTTGTTTCGCTAACTTTAACAGTTGCAAAACACTCAGAACGTGCTGTGCCTATTAAAACTTTCTTCCCGTTTTATCAGAAATGATGTTTTTTTAACTGAACATAAGCTATAAATCATACAAAGATTGTAAAAAAATTGCAATTCAATACTGAAGAAACGGAAACGGAAAATTAATTTATATAACTGTCACATGAAAAGTGCACTGAGAAAACGAAATGGTAAAACTTACCACTCAAGTAGTTCCCCTACAATTGAAGTGATAAACTATTTTACGTCACTCAGGGAGGGAAGCGCCACTTTTCTCCCTTGGGAGAATTCGAAAGCGCCACTTTTCTCCCTTGGGAGAATTCGAAAAGTGGCATTCTTCCCTCCCTCGTAACGTAAAATATTGTTTGTACCATGGGAGTTTACGGGAAATCCGTTTCCCTTGCGATTACAAACCTCGCCTTCGGCTCGGCTTGTAAACTTCGCACGGAAAACGGAATTGCCCGTTCAAACTCCCTTGGTGCAAAAAATACTATTTCTGGGTGAAAAAAGGGTAAGTGGAAATTGAAATTCTGCTGAGTTAAGAGGTACGACTTTTGGTTTTCACTGTCTATTTGTCGTATATCTACATTTGTAAATAGAATTAATGTCTTTAAACTGAAAAATGTTTTTTTACATGCACGGAGAGTACTCACTTTCCGCCCTCTCGGGCGAGCGGAATGTTGTTTATTTCTTCAATAGGGAAGTAAAGAACAACTTTCCGCCCTATTCCTCAAGCGGAAATTGAGTAGATTTCTGGCACTTGATACAAAAAGCATCGTGTGTACCGTGAGAAGAAATAACTTGCCGCCCTTGGTCCACAATGTACTATTACGGTTTTATGCTTATTAGGAAAATGAAACATTTCAAGATAAAAAGATTAAAAGGATTAATGACTTTAAATGATATGTTTTACCATTAATAGACATTTTCTTAGAGTGAATATAGCTTGACTCATTGCATTTGTTTGGCCAGTCTCGCCCTTTCCATCATTTTAATGTTCATCACAATTGACTTTAAAATATGCTTACCGTAAAACATGTTTTTGCATTTTTGACACCTTAGATATTCCAAAAATGCAAAAAATTATGTTTTCACCTAGAGAAATATAACCGCCCTGTAGGTAGTACATGGCACCACTTAGTATTGCTCTGTTTCAGTGTATATATATACTACTGATATATCTACTCGAATCATAAATTAGAGAATGTAACGATGTTTTCGGTTAATTACCTAATTACATCCGCAGAGGACACGTTTTTTCAAGGAAGATCAATATTGACCGTCTGCAGTTGGCTGCATTATCTCTGGTCCCCAAGTGTAAGTACACAGACTCGTGAAGGATGGCGTTTCGCGTAGTTCGAAAAGTTCAGACGATGGCGATAGAAGAGAACTTGTTAATTCATTCAGATTCACGAATTTTCAAATAATTGCGAACAAAAAGTACAGCTCGATATTTTTTGCCGCTAAATGTTATGTTTACAAATTTTCGAGATGTATACCATTTATCACCAGCGGTGTATATCATTTATCACCAGCTTTTTATTTTGTGTATCAGCTCAACTAGAGATTCCATTCACATCAAAGTATTTGAAACCTTATTTCTAATGTAAGCAAGATATCAATTCTGTAAACGACATAGATGCTGAAACACACTTAAGGCGAACCTCAAGCTGGTATTCAACATCAACTTCTTCCTCAGCCAATATCGTGACGGATATCATGTCGGGCCCTAACTTTTCATCAAAGTTTCTGTGAATTGTGGTTGGATATATGTGGGTCATTCCAGCGAGGGACGTCCAAACCGACGCGCAGCCATGTCACCGATTTGGCTGAAACTTTATCTGAAAAAAGTTTCCTGTAAGAGAAAGTGTTCCTCCAAAGTAAACAAATCAGATCGTGTAAAAAGAGCCTTTTTCGGGGTAATTACAAAAGTTTACAACTTTGGTTATTTTCATCGGATTTTCATGATTTTTTGTAAAATCTACCTGAATCAGTGTCGTATTTTGAAAAGTCTTCTACTTCATATGATTCCTTGCAAATGGAAATTAATATGATGGTTCGAAAATTGAGTTGAATTGTAGAAAAACCCGCTTTTTTATTGTGACTATGTGACTCCAGTATGCGGCCTATTTAGATCCCTTCTCGATGTACTTATCAAGACGATATAAAAAATGTCGAAATCAGCTTAATTCATAATTGTAGGCAGAATCACGTATTACTAGTACGGGAATTATTCAGATTGAAAAACTGAATAATTGCGTTTTTTCGCAAAAATGAAAAATGTTGCCACGGTGTATCTAAGAACCCAATATTGTTATTTCAATGAAATTTTAACCTTTGTAACGTTGCAAATTTTGTACATTTTTGACGAATATTTGACTAACTACACTGATACCTTGTTTTAAATGACACTGAGGCTTTCCAGATTATCTTGCGCAAACGCATACATGCCGCGCATGAAATCCTTCAACAGGAGCTTTAGACAGTAAATTTAAAGTATTTGTAGTAAACAATTTTATTATACAGAATTGAAATTTTCAGTACATTGTGGAATTTGACGCCGAAGAAGAAAATAATCCTGTGTATGTAACAAAAAGGTATCCGTGATCGCTTTAAAATAATTTAAATAATAAAAATAATTTAAATTCAATTCAACTGGAGGTTCAAAAGTAAAAGTCCATATTTGAGAAGTATCCTTCTTAAAATATTATTATAAAGATTAAAAAATAAAGCATTCTATTTGCGAAGAGTTTAGTCGGAAATAATCTGGTGACCGTTTATTGGTTACGCGAGAAATCAAGCAGTCGTTTGCTCGACGTTTGTTTGGTGCTGTATGTATCCAGATCTGTGATACTGTTCAGTAGCGCACACTGAGTGGAATAATGTTTTCCCACAAAAAATTTCTTTCATTCTTACCATTTGAATGAAATAGAATCCTTAATAGAATAGAATAGAATAGAACCCTTCTGAACGAAAACGCTGTTTTGTCACAAAATAAATACAAATGTATGTTAAAACAACTACATTTTAAACTGAAAAATGATTCTTTTTGTAATAAAAGAAGAACTGTGCAAGCATTAAGAAAAGGAGTTTTGTCTCAAAACGCAGATTGCTTTGGATAAAAAAGCTGTGGTAGAAAAGAAATATACGTTTGTATCGAAATGTAGACCGTTTCGGAACAACATTCTGATAAAAAATGGTCTTTTTAATCGGAAGGAATTCCTTTTGGGTAAATGTCAAAACGCAGAAACAGAAGCGAATCGTTTTGAAACGAAAAGAATTATTTTGATACAATAATTTTTTAAGAGTGTAACTCATGAGCTACTGAATCTCCTAAACATGAATTTATAAAACCTAGACATATTCTATACAATTGATCCATATGAAACGATGACTTTCAAAATATAGGGAAATCAATGAAGAATACAAATGCAGTTCGCTTATACCGTTATAAACTGTCTTTTTTGACTTATCATAAGTCATATTTGCAGGTGTATATATATTCTGCACCATACACAGTCGCGTATATATAAATATATATCATCAGTACTTTCGCACTAGTATTCGTGACGTATATCGAATGGCTCCTGTAACGGACGTAATTTACTGCAGCATCGTGCTATCCCTGCACAGCAATCACGCGTGTGAATCTGGAATAGGGTGATTAGGGAATACAGAGACAACGAATAGCAGCGCGGTTCGGATTAAGCGGGGATAACTCGAAAGTTCATTTTGGGACGTATACTTTGGCGGTTGTATTAGGAGCACGAATTTTAACTCTAGCTTCAGCGTTTTCCACACGAATGTGGGATGCTTTAGAATTGTTAGAATGACACTATTAGTGGGAAAAATCTTTATCATCCAGATTTTATTCATAAAAAAGTGTAATATTCCGAATATTACAACTTTTTACATAGCAATCATTAATTAAAACCAGAAGAGGGAGAAATAAAATTGACTAGACCTTAGTAAATACACAGTCAGACAGGTCTTATTATTATTAGCGTTTTATCAGGCAGAAATAAGGCACGCCTTGCAAATGGAAATTATTTAGGCTATTAAAAGGTCTAAATAAGGTCCACGTATCCAGTTATGCCTTATTATATGATATAATATAATTTATATCCTATGAATGCCACGAAAACTTTTAAATCTTGATTTCTAATCAGGACTTTATTTGGCAGGCATAAGATACACCTTCGTTCGATAATGGGGTTCAAAAGGGTACGCCAAATGAGACCCTAATGATGATTGGCAGCCAGACAAGTCACCGGCCCACAAACATACTATCAGCCTGACCAATAGGCTAACCAATCAGCGCATCCCGGCATACACACTACTAAGCATATTTGGAATGATTGACTCTTCCCTTTCCCTGCTCACACCCATACGGTATGAGGAAAAGAAGGCTAAGACGTCATCTGACTCAAAATCCCACTAAACACGCTCATTGGATTCCACTTGTGGCATCCAGTCTCCAGATTTTATTAACTTTGTCTGGTCGAGTGATACACCGGAAGTTGGGCAAGTCCCGAGCAACCAGTGCGGAATTAACACGGGGAAATTGCGGCCACAGATAGACTGGCGCGCCAGTAGCAAATCTGAGCGGCTCTTGATGGTATTAAAAAAGTTTCCTCCCACAAACAGCACAAAGGTCCCAGACTCTCGAACCCGCGCATGTACCGATTCTCACCTGCATTGTAAAGTTGTACGCCATAAATCAGCGGTGCTGCGTTCTTTATCGCGCGGCGCCTGTACGTAACTCGGTAACGATTCCCCAAGTACGTAATTTACAGCACGTGGCGTTCAAAGTGAGAACGGAGATGGCAATGAGGGAGTTTATCGCACAGGGTGTCGCGCAAATTTTTGAGAGACTGCGAAATCTGCGTGGAATTTCGCGCCCATTCTCTGTTTTGACATGCGCATGGCGCGGTTTTTGAATAATGTGGGCGACGAAATCGATGGGTCATTATTTTTCTATTTCGCACGCGGGCAGATAAATTATGTCAGCTTTTATGCGATACGTGGTGTATGGGGTTCGAGCTTCATTGTACAAGACGTGTCGGGGTCGTAAAGAGTGTTATATATAGAAAAAATTAATACGCCTGCTCGCGCCGAGCGTAAGGCACTTGTCGGCCGCATTTCCGTTTCTAATATCCGAAGATATTCGAAACATGCACATGCCCGCGTACACGCACATTATTCAGTGCAACGCAATTCCGATTCGAGTCGAATAAATACCGCTATTGACTAATTTGCGGGGTTAAATTACAAGCGCGGGTGGGCGGTTATTCTAATGAAGGGATTAGGATATTTGATCTGCGATATTATACCGGGGAAATGTACGCTCGTGCCAACGTGGCCTTAACGTTGAGATAGCTTGAGTAGCCATATGGAAACATCATCGGAACAATATCGGATATAGGTATATGTGAAACGTCTTCCCGGGGTTAAGATTTCATTTGTACTGAAATTTGAACATATTAACATTATTCTAATTTGTGGACAATTTGATGATATGCAGATTACTTAATAATTAATTAGAGAAAAAAACGAAATTTGAAACATTTCAATTATGATAACATTCAAGAGGTTTATGATTAAGTTTATGATTAAGTCTTGCTACTCAATGTACAAATCGCTTCGTTACTCAATGTACAAGTTCCTGACGGACTTGGCATAAATACTTTATTTTATTTTTTATTTTACTGTAGGCATTTCAGGAAAAATGTTTAGAAATTTATTTTCTAGTTTTCAACAATTTCAAACTGTACTACTCCGTTGAAAAACTAATTATTTCAGCATCAGATACACGAAAAATCTTTTGAATGAAAATCTCCGGAGTTTATCACGCTGTATCTAATTTGCAATAAAAAACGTATATCCCATACATTTTAAAGTACGCGCTTTCCACTCACGAATTAAACTTCCCACCATGTGGTTGTAAGCTTTATGTGCATTCACCTTTATGTACACAATATGTGATACATAAAATAAATTGACTGTAAATGTTTATGATCTTAAAGTCTGTCATATCGTTTTCAGAGTTCGTTCTTCGAAAATGCGTGCTAATTGCAAAGTTTCAGTTATGTATACATTTGCTACTGGAGACGACGATAATTAATAAAAGTTGTTAAGCATTATTACATTATAAGTTTGTAAGTGTTGAAATAGTTACGTGACCGGGTAAAATGTTCATCGGCGTCAAACAATTTCCAATAACGACGAAATTCTCGCATTTTTCATAATTATCGCAGAACAGTGTGCAGTGTTGTACGTGGGATCCTAATGAGGCGTTCACATAGCCTCACCAATCTTGCTGAATTGATTTTCATATTGCTGTCGGTTTTCTTTGATCGGCATCCTTCGGCCTTTGTTCGGTTATTGCCATTAATATTAAACACGTCGTTTCGAACCACCATTTCTGGATCACAGGGGAACCGACTTAAATAGGCAGCACGAGACGAACTTCTGCTGATTTTAATATATGCTGCACAATTGAGAAGTATGATGTTTTATAATGATAATAAATACTTTTTATATAAGAAACAAACATTTTAGATATTTATATCCCGTCTATGAAAAATACAGGTCTGACACATGATTGCGAGCTATACTGTTGCCATCCTATTGCCATCCTGTTGCCATATCGCTGCCAGACTTCGAGTCAGTCAATAGTATGGCAATAGTATGGCAACGAAATGGCAACAGAATTGCTAGTAAAAAAGACAATCTGACAACAGTATGGCAACAGTATGGCAATAGTATGGCAACAGGCTGGCTCATGATTGCGAGTCAGCCTGTTGCCACACTACGCCATACTGATGCCTGATTTTCTTTTTTACTAGGGATATGCGCAAAAATAATGTTTAATATTTTATAAGGACTATATTAAAATAAAAATTTAAGGGTCACGACACCGACCCGACGAGGCAAGGTTACATTTTTTTCAATTTTTTCATTTTTTGAATTTTCAACTTTGGCAGCACTTTTTTGCCATTCCGAACATTTTTCAGGTTCAGAAGTTATTCTTTCAAATGTATTAAGGAGGTTGGCTTAAGAGACCGTTTCTAGCAATTTGGATTATTAAAAATTAAAAAAAGCTTTTCGAAAGAAAGTAATTAGGATATTCTTAAGACACATACTGTTTGAAATTATGTCAAACAGTATGTGTCTTAAATTAAGATTATTGAGCCTTAAATCTTCCAAAATATTCCAGAAATGTCAAGGAGATCATTTTCATATTACTTTTAGGAAAATAAGCAAGGAGTAATTTCCTAAAATTTGGTTTACTTTGACTACACCGTCTTTGAGAAAATTAATTTTGAAGTTGCCATTTTAGAAGACCTGAAAATTATTTCAAAATGAACTAGTTTGCCATTGATTGTCTCGAAAACGGTGTAGTCAAAATGAACCAAATTTTAGGGAAATGACCCTCGTAATAAGTTTCAAGCTGGCATAAAATTTGAGTTCCCTGGCATTTCTTCTGAATATGCAAAATTAATTCAGAATCGACGTTCGATATGAAAATCCTGAAAATTGTTGGCAGAGCAGCATATGCCGGAAAATGTTATTTCTGCTGCTGTACTAAATATAAAATTCAGTCTCCTCTGATTCGCAAAAAACATGCTACTAACAACGTATATAACGTCAATGTTTGACGCTATTCTGCAAACAATTTTTCGGATGATCGTTTCAATCTCGTATTGTGAAGAAATGATACATTTCAGTAAATTGACCATTTTCCTGAAATATCATGCTGAAGATTAATTTATTAAGGGCAACAAATATTTTACAGCGAATTCCTCAAGTGATATAATTAAAGTCGAAAATACAATTTATGACTTGAATATTTGTTACGCTGTCGACAAGTTCGAAGTATAAATTTAATTTTAAAGTAGGGACAGGCGCGAGAAAATTTAAACAGTCGCAAAAATTGAATTATTACGAAATTATTGTGATAAGTTCGTGTTGAACATCATGTTGTAATGCAATGTTCTCGTTGAAGAAGCCAACTTCTTTTATGAAATTTCGCAACATTCTAAACTTAATTCTTCATCGTTCGAAATCATAGTCTGTCAAAAACTTCTTCGATTTCGAAAAAGGGAAAAATACTTGCTTTCGGAAGCACGAAAGCGTCATGTCACGCTATTTTTAGTTACGTTTAAAAATCGATAACTCTAGCAGTTAATCGAAAAGTTTTGGCGTGTATTTTTTGCTTGATAACATTGGATTTATATTTAGAAGTTTTTAATAGTATCTCTAACTACTACTGCTGATACTCTACTGTTTTACATTACTGTTTTACATTCAATGTTGTTCTACATTACCAAAAGGAACGTCCACAAAAGAAGATCGACGAGCTCCCGCTGCGTCATGATAACGCTCGTTCTCGTGTTTCTTATATTGTAACAATTTTTTTCGATGAAACGGACATCCTTACTACTTTTTGCCCTACGTGCAATTCAGACGATGCCCCTCATACAACACTCGGCTATTTCCGACAGACCGAAGAAAGTAAAAGGTCGACGTTTTGCATCAGATAAAGCAGTTCTAAAAGCTGTGAAGGTAGTTTGCAAACGTTTTTCGACAAATGGCTTAAATTTCGTGTTCAAAACGACAGTGAGCTTGGAAAAATGCATTCGAATTAAACGGAAGACTTTTTAAATGAGATCGTCAAAATCATCAATTTTGAAAATAGCTCAGACTTAGTTTTACTAGCACGAAAAGGCGAGTTAAATCAAATTCTAAGTTTCTTGCCGTTGATAATGACCGAAATCTTTTACAAGCGTTTACAAGCAGTCGCTGTGTTTTATGATATTTTTATTTGGCCCAGATAAGTTTATTCCAGGTGTAAATATTGTCATTGGCAAGTAAAAGTAGAAAGTAAAAAACCAGGAAAAAGAAGAAAAGAGAGGCGATAGTCTCAGCAGAGCTATCAAGCGCCGAAGCATTTACTTCCATTTCCCTGCGTAAATCTCTCCCTCTGCGATTTTCCTTTCTGTGCAACATAGAGGTGGCTTCGGCGCATTCTTAAAATTGCCCAATGCGGAAAACTGAGTTCACTGAGCGAGCACTCAATTTATGCGCACTACGCTCGTTTGCTTGCAAGCAGATGCGACCTGTACATTCTTCAAGCAAAGTCCTCTTTGATGAACGTTTTACGCAATTTTGTTAGTAAATATTGCACTTTCTCGTTTCCAACACATGTTGTGAGAATGTACATTAGGACACTTCCTTTTTCCCTACTTCATTTCATTTTTCTTGATAATACTATACTTTTGGGAGTATTACAAAAGTTTTGCATTGAAAATTATTCAAGGAACATTGTTTCTACGAAAAAAAAATCAATTTCGTTAAGGAGTATTTTCTACTGTTTACTAGTAGAAATCAGGTGACACGTTTTTCTTTTCAGTTTTCACGCCAAATAGGAAATTACCAACCAGTCGTCCTAATCCCACAGAATAACACCATTATTTTCAAATATTTCGTAGAATATTATTGAAAGTGCTGTAAATAAAAAGTTGCTTTTATCCACTACAAACATTTTTAGTCTTGGGCACACTAATAATTCAATTTGTTCCATTCATTCGAAGAAAGTTTCGTAGTTCTTTAATTTAAATACTGACGAATACTCATTTGCGAAATATCGATTACACGAAATTGTGTCACACAAAAGTTTCGACGTACTTCTAGGTAAAGAATACATAGGGAAAGTTTCTGTAACCTATTTTTAGACCTTTTGTATATTTACAAAATTCTTATTCATTATCTACATCCAGTTTTCCAATTTCCTAAGAGTTCATAAAATAAAGTATCTATTTGTACACGAACTAAATGTTTTTGGTACAAAAATAAGACAACTTAAATATTATTTATATTGTGTACATTTAAAGAAACTGCTAAAAGAAATCACTCCAGGCAACTATTATAACAAAAATAATTACGTTGAGACAATTATGGAACCAAGCAAAATAAAAATTAACATTTCTTGGAATTACACAGATCGCTGAAAAAACTTAGGTTAAAACGATCAAACTGAAACGCTGATATAACTTGCAGTTTGCAGCAGTATGATGTATATTGTGACTAGAGATTCGGACAAACAGTGTTCGCAGACCTGGTAAACAGACACGAGACCATAACCTCTACTGTAAGTCGATGACAGATGCCAACCAGAAATTGCGGAATTTGTCCGCAGTATTAGCCGAACGGATTACAGCTCAGGTGACTGTTCCAGATACTGACCACTCAAGCAGACGACAAATGTCCTATTTAATAACCTTTTTTTATTCATTGTTTTATATTAGTAAGGTTTTTATTCTGTTGGATGAGCTAGAAACGATTGAACAAATCAAAATTAACTTCATAGAACTGAGGAATAAATCATGAAGATTCATGTATTTATGAAATAATTGAAAATTGTTATTAACCGGAAAATGGTTAATGATCGGGACATTCACCGTATTACCACAGAAGTTTTATGCTGCAGTATCCTACCTTTTCTCAACGTAGAATCAGTTATATATAATGATATTTTAAGAAATATTATGCACAAATTGTTAATATTCGCCTGCGATAAAATCCCGTAATAATTCCCAATAGAATAATGCAATTGAGAATTATTCGGAGTTTCGAAACGGCAATTTATTAAATGGAACATCTATTCCTAATAACATTTTAAAATAACAGATTTTTAAGTCACAGAGATGCAAAAACAACTGAAAGAGTGTTTGCACTTTTATTTTTTCAACTAACCTCATTTGTATTTTTCGCAGTTATTTCATAATGTTACTAGGAATAGACATTAAACTTCCAAAATCCCAAAAGTTCCTAATTATATTGGGAAACATTAGGAGATTTGAACATTTCAGCTCCCGGGTCAGTGCTGGGTACTGACCTATTTTTTAGCACCGTGGGCCCAGGTCAGTGCTCAGAACTTCATTAAAAATGAAATAACAATTACAATTTTGAATGTTCTTCAACAAATAAAAAGTTAAAATAAACTGGAGGGCCCAACAGTTCATTTACTATTAATAATTAATTAACATGAAATTGTTGTAAATACATATTCAATTGTTTGGTTTTTATACATATTATTTGTATACACATATGTGCAAATAGAAATACTATTTATAGATTTCCATGACACTTTTCTCTCTTTTTTATTTATTTTATATTTTATATTTTAGTATTTCGCTAACCGTGAGTGAAATTTTGTTAATCTTAAAATCTCAACATTAATTTCGAATTTTTTTCCAAACCGGATTTTCTTCAAGTGAACTCTCCTAAATTCTTTTCACGGCGGCTACCGCTAAATTAACACTTTTTGCCAATGAAACAGACACAATGCATTAACTAGGACTTATATCGAAATTTGGCTCGCCCAGGTGAGCATAACATATGTTACGATCAAGAGTGCTCCATTCTTGTCACAAAAGTAGGAATGGCTACTGGCTGAAACACTTCGCAAGAACGTTAGACCGGAAGTGACAACGTTTTCTTCCCAAGGCGTCGACAGCGCTAGATAGCAAGCTACGAAAAATGGGTAACGATAAATTTTCGCGGTTGATACAGCGTAATACCTTTTTGCTTCTTTCGGAGCGACGCGGAAACGCCGAGCGCGATGCTCCATAAAGTTTCATTTACAACTGGACAATGTAAAACTACAATTGCGCACTTTTCAAACCATTGTTTGAAAAGGCGATGCCGATGACGCGGAATCGAAGACAATTTTCACAGATAAAAACAAAATTTGCAACGGACATATGCGGGCTTATTATGAGCCGCAGGTTCGGTAATTTGAATGATCAAGATCGCCGAATTGGCTGTGCGAAATGGGATGTAGTTTAATCGAGACGTGTCTAAACAAATATCGGAACACATAGCGCCTACATAAAAAATGTGGCTTCCTATTTAGCATAAACATGTAAATAGTGTCATTCTCAGTCTCTTCAAAGACTCTTTTGCCGAATGGCGATAACGTCACTCAACATGTCGGCGTGTCAACATGTCCATTTGCGATTTCACGACTCGCTGCTTGCTGTCGTCTCCGCGAAATGAATGGCCGGTACGTCGAACTGCTGGTGATAAAAATTGTAAGTTTGGAAATTCAAACCAGTTCCTGGAATAAGTACGCCATAAGTCAGTCGGGCTTCTTTCGAAATTGCTGGTGCCGAAGGCAAATTTTTGCGCACCACTCGAAAAAAATCTCGACGAATAATCAATTGGAGGATTTCTGCAAGTCGATGTAATTCAGTCTGATGGCTATGAAATTGGCAGTCTTTCATATTGATTTTCGAATTATAATTTCCACTTCGTAGCATTTGTTTAACGATTGGTTTTAAATTGTGATTGTAACTTGTTGTCAGGGTATTTTAAATTGTATAGAGTTATACGTTTTAAATATATTTATAGGAAATGTTGCTAATCATATAAACCATTCCTACATTTATACGCAGGGAACTTAAGCGCCATAAGAATTAATTAACTTTGACGACTGATGATGTATCGTGCGTGAGGAAAAATTTGTACAACAAGAAAAGTATGTTTGTATCCCCCCTCCCCCCTACCGGGAAACGTTGCAGAAGTGCATGGGGTCTAGGGAACATGAAAATTGAGACGATTCCACAGGAGCATTTTTTTATTGCGAAATGGTGTTGACACCAGCATAATAATTTTTGGATATGGGAGTAATTTCCAATTTTCGATGCAATGTGTGGATTTACAAATAAAACATTTTTTTCCCTTCAAACATTTTTACTATATGTCAAGAACTAGAAAATGTTCGATAAATATTGATAAATATATGTATACGATAATTCTGAGAGAAATGCTTAGAAAACCTTGGTCTATTTTTGAAATCATTCACATATCCGTACACGAAAAGTTCTTCTAGTATGTCACACGAATGTGAATTGCACCCGCTGAGGTATCTGAACGGAGGCTGGATAGCGCACAAGCGCGAAGCCATATCAATTAGGTTACACAGGTTAAGCGATAATGGGTATAATCGGTACTTGGAATGGGTGACCAAGTTAAACTCGACGTCAAATGTAATGAAATAAATATAAAGTAAAATGAAAATCAAAATAAAATAATAAACTACAATAAAGAAAAAGGTGAAAACAGGCTGGGTTCCAGTATACGAAAATTTTGTATTTTAGTAAATGCAAATTGACATATTAATGCGTCTTCTTTGAATAAATACACGGAAAAAACAGGTTTTTAGCTCCTACAGGAATTCCAACATGTCTCCGACTGTGAATTTCACAGTCGGAGACATGTTGTAAAAGAAAAATGAGAGAATATGTCCCAATAGAAATTTAATAGGCCATGCCCTATCTGAAGATTGATCTGAAGTCCCTCATGGGCTTTTGTGGGACAAGCCCAATATTCGTCATAACCACCTGGAGCCCATATAGGGCCCATATGGGTGCGCCCCTTTGAGGGTGGATATTTGGATGTTGATGGTCCCAAATGAGTGCCGACTTTGGGCACTACATGGGCATGTAACGGAGTGCCCATAGAGGGCCAATGTTGGTAAACGATGAGTTTTCGGTAGACCCCACGCTAGCCCCATGAAGGATTGCCAACAATGACCCTCATTGGTCCGAAGGGGGTATGCTTATGTGGGTTCAAGATGGGCTTTCATGGGCCCCAAATCGGTTCTTATTGGTAATCCTTCATGGGTCCTGGATGGGACCCCTGAATACCCAATATGTGCCAACATTGGTCCTACATGGGTACCAAATTGGGTGTGCCCCACTGGGCGAGCCCTCATGGGGCCCATATAATTTTGCCCAACTTGGCGTGACGGAATGGGGTAGACTTAGGGCCCTTGTAGCATTGACTTGCCCAACTAGCATTGAAAATATTTCAACTACCTCTTAAGTACTTTTCGCTTTAACTTATAGATGTCGAGTGTGATGGTCTAGTGGATAAGCGTCTGACTCATATTCCGTAGGTGGCGGGTTCAACTCCCGTCATTTTATGCAGGCCGCATAACATTTTTTTTCATTGGGCGTGCCCCG
>JABFPB010003910.1:0-15966 GCA_022817645.1 Ceratoteleas bidentatus | reverse complement strand
ACACGAGATCCATGTCTGGGCCTTATCGGGCAGATTTTCCCGATAGGGGCCACATCGATTCCATGCGTGACGTACCCAATCACAGCCCCATCAATTTTGTACAATTTCTACTAGGGAAGCAGTGTTTCATTTTAATACACTTTGATATACTAGACACGAAAACTGCCTCTAAATTAAACGATTTTAGCATACCATTTGACAAGTAGTATGCTTTACCATTTAAAATTGTACCACTGTAGTAATATATCGTAGAACTGAAGTGGTAACTTTTACCACTTAGTTTTCTCAGTATGCAGACCGGAAATGGGAACAGAAGTTGACCATTCCACTATTTCGTGAGGTTTCAAGTTATGAATCTGAACAGTATTTGGGCGCAAAAAACGCACCCAAATGTTGCGAGGCTTCGCGTGCAAACCCGGGGAGGAACTCGCAAGAATCGAATGAAACCGCGAACGTTTCTCCGCATTCCGCGGTTTAAGGTCTCCGCGCGCGGACATAAAGTACACCCGAGAGTACTGCTCATCGAGGAAAGAACGCGCGGCGATTTACGACGAATTTAACCGACTTAGAGGCGTTTTGTAATCTGTAACAAGCCTTGTAGATTCCGATAACGATTTTCGACTATTTTTGCACGCATTTTAATGAGCCTCGATCAGGAGAAAGTCAATTGCGGTGACAAGTAAAGCCTCGATTGAGTCGGCAAGGTGTACGTTTCCTCGATCGGCGTTGAGGTAAATGTAGATATTTGTGTTATAGTCCCTATTTGATTTAGTTTGATGGAATTTTTATTTCTAAAATTGAAAATGGTTTTGTTTTACGAAATGATTAAAAATGCAACATTCAAAGTTCAAAATGAAAATCAGATACTGAATTTTCAAAAATCCATAAAATTTCTAATTTGACATCGCAATAAGTTGCTTCGTTTTCGCAAATGAAACACTTAAATTGTTACTTCAATAACAAATCTCCCCGACTAAAGAAAATATACGAAACACGAGCGTGTCGTAAATCTCCCGATAACTCAGAAACGCGGATTTCGTAACGGCCATATTAATAAAAAAACCTCCCGGCGTTATGTCAAAAAGTTGTAATTTTATTTGTTATCGCGGTTCGTGTGTTCGAGCGTGACGTAACGTCGCTCCCACAAGTGTCTCTGCGAAAATCTAACAAGAATTGAAGCACATAAAGTATCCTTTCCCATCCGCAGCATGGGACATGCAAGAGCCCCGCTCGACGAGTGAGATATTAACTGTCCAATCGGTGTTGCAGCTCATGGTAAATCGACTGCCGCGTTTACAACAGCCGAACGTGACTGGCTGCGATCTATTTACATATAAATAGTTGCGCAACGCGTGTAGAACAAACGTCGAATTGACAGGAGGCACCAAATATTCCCGCTTCGCCTCCACGAGAAAAGCTCCGACAAAAATCCAAAGCAACCGGTGCAATGCCGATTTTTCTCATACAGACTCGCGATTTATTGTTTTGACTTTTCCAGACCGTCGTTTGCGCAATTTCGCAAATTTTGCATACGCTTTTCCCTTCCCACTTTTCGTCATCTCCGTCCTACAAATTGTTCTACGTTGCATTATTCCGTCGCGGATAAAAGGAAGATTGAACTGGGAACGACTGCGAACATCTAACATCGTTTCAACTCAAACACGTACACCTTACGTGTTTAGAATTTTGAACTTTGCATTTCACTTGACAAATCGCGCCGCCGTAAAGAACGCGTAAAACTGCGCGTAATCGTCGACAAGTATCCATCAGTCTCGAAAGACAAGTCCTGAAATTTCTCTTCCTTTAAATCGGCCGGGTAAAAATTGAATCGGCCAATAATTCAGTATTCACCTACACGCCGGGTCATAGACCAACGCGGCGGCCACTTAACCATACCGAACTCGGCTCTCAGACTCTGACATTTCCCTTAACATGGTGCTCGCCACCCACGCCATTAAATGTCACTCCTCTGAAAAGGACGTGATCGATGCAATTCTTGCGCGAGGGCGTGCTAAAAAACCGTCTCAAATATCCTCTTGACTCAAGTACAACTGCTGAGCGCGGACGATTATGCGCGGATTAACAAATGGGACAATCGGACACGATAACGAAACATTGCAATTATCAATTGAAGGGGCGAAGTCGAAATAATGGACGAACGAGGTTCAAAGGTGCACGACACGCTGTGAATTGTAAGAGGAACGTGGACGGGTGTACGAATGTTACTCAATAAGGTCGGTGTAGCTGGCGCTGGCATACAAAGTGGAAAAATGGATCGAATGTTTGGCTTTTAATGCATTGCCGGTGTTTGGAGAACATTATGGGCGTGGAGAAAAGTGTTCGCGCGTGGGAAAAATTGGGAAATGTTTCGAAATGATTCGATGTCAGACGATTTCCCTGCAAAAATATTGAATAGAAAAGCATAGAAAAGAATTGGGAATTTTGAATTCTTTTGAGGAATTTTGGAAAACTGAATCTGAATTCTTCGTCAGGAATAAAAATAAATTTATTTTAAGGTAGAAAGTCACCTAAATCTAAACTCAAACGGGTGTTAAAATTGTTATTGTTAAATTACGTTTGAATGTGAGAGAAAAACAAGAAATTACATTTTTCGAGTTTTTGAGATAAAACATGTTTATTTTATAATAGAAACAAATATCAGGAATGATAAAACAGTTGCTCTCGTTACTAACATACTTTACTACGATGTTCAGATTATAAAATGCAAAATAATAACCCAAAAACATGTTACATATGAATCTCTTAATACAACATTACCAAAACACACTTCCTCATTATCTTATTCTAACCACTAAAAATTAAAAAATGTCCTCATAAATTAACAACCCTTACTTTTTGCGCGAAACTACCAATTCCAAGTCTGTCCCTTCAACATCCTAAATCACTCCCCTCTCCAACACAACACAAGGAAACACCTTGTCGCCGCAAGAACATCATCTTTCGCAAAAAGAAGACAAAATTTGCCCCGCAAAAAGCGCTGCAAGACGAAATCCCTCGCGGACAATGGCCGGCCATTAATTAGCATGAGTCATTTACTCGCAGGCCCATTTATTGCGTCGCGCGGGGCCGTGTAAAACCGCGCGGGATTATGTAAAATGAAGTTTTCGGTACGAGAAGAATGGCGGCGCGCGTTTCTTCTGGTGGCGAACAGCGTATTACACGCGGCAGTATCTTGTATCGGGTCCGTGCCCCGCTGGTAGCACACGGTGTTCTCCTATGCGCTAGTTGGCAGTGCGCCGCGGAACGCCAGGGGCGGGGGGGGGAGGGGGCGACTGGGCCCCGTTCCTCCCCGCTGGGCATGCCAGGACAAGCGCAGATGTACCCCGATAAAAGTCCGACACCGAGGAGGTCCGGCCTCGCGTTAGGCAAAAATTCGCCGCATAGTTGGAATTTCGTTGATTTACGCGCGCTTTTCCTGGCCGAGATGTTGACGGCAGATTAAATTGTCGGCTACGCGAATTGATGGATCGCAGGCGTCGAGGTTGAGTCGGTTAATGGATCAGCTGAGTCGAACATAAATCCGAGTCAGCATAAACTTGTCGATGCGTTTCAGGGCATGAATCGAGGAAAAACGATGTCGAATATTGGACAGGTTTGGTGTTGAGAAATCCAGCTTTTAATTAAAAAATTGCAGACGTTTTTGAAAAAGTTGCGAACAATAGAAAATAAAGTCATTCATTAAAGTTTCGATCGAATTGGTCCTGGAATTATCGTGATCTGGTCAAATCGGAATTTTTAATACCCAAAAATGATCAAAAGATAATCGTAATAGGTATCATTTTTGGGTTGATTAATTCGGGTCAATTGTTTGACAAGATTTTTCACATTTTTCAAGATTTTTTACATTATCCAATCAGTATTGCAAAAATTGTCCCACGTATATTGTACTCTGTCCTTTTTTTTCATGCAGATGTTCATGTGAAAAGGATTTCATCGCAACCTCAATTGTAAAAAGTTTACAGCAAACAGCCACATGATTAATATTATAATCACTGAAAACGATTATTTTGAATACCTACGATGTTAAACCGATATCTCCCGGTCACAAGCGCCATTATAACTGAACTTTAACATGAAAGTGGCTCGGACTGGCAATTTTGTCATTTGTATTATAATTCAATGTAAAGCAAGCTGGGAAAAATTGATAATATATATGAAGGCATATTAGAAATGCTAAGCAGGTTGTTTAATTTAAATACGAGGTCCCTGAATCGCATTAGCTCTATTATAGCTACGGCACTGTGGTGCACACAGCGAACTAGATATCATGTTCATTTATGGTGTCCTATCTAGGTGCATGGCTATCGTTGCACTTGGATGCATACGAGGTCATTGCAAGGTTGCCTCGTCAGAAGAAAGACACAAAATACGGCCTCGTACTTGGAACAACAAAGACGACCAACTATGAAGTGGATCGTAAATATTAACTGTGCTCGTCTTTGCACGGTCAAACTGCGCTCTCTTTAATGTCTGGAAATGCGGGAACTCATAATAGATAGCGCATGCATATATTAAACCGGTAACATTTTCAGAAAATCGCTAATTGGTGATGAACGATTATCCTGAAATTCCGATCTGGAAAGTCGTAATGTAACAGATAACAATAAAATGTTACGATTACCAGTTTTCGAAATGGTGATACGAAGAAAAACGGAATTTGTTGATATAAAATAAATGTAATAATCTAAGTCGATTATTTAAAACTAACCACTGGAATTGGAATTTGAGATATCGAAAATTTCCATTTGCATTTATAGATGGTTTGCATACATTTGCAACTCTTTTGCCGAAATGTAACAAACCCTAGACTTAATATCCTAGGAATCAGTATACAAATACTGTATCATAGATTCCAGAATGGAAACTGAACGTAAGATCAAACACTGCGATGACTTTTAGTTATAAGTGTTATCGAAGCCTTATTAGGTACTCAAATTTATTATGACCGCACAAAATGCAGTTACACAAAGTTGTAGATCAAACTATCTTTCCATGATAACTCGGCTATAAATTACTTCCAATTTGTACAGCTTACTTATCCAGCCATTACTTCCAGATAACCCGTAAATCCCTCGACATAAAAAATCATAAATCCAAAATCAAACAAAATTGAAACAGCACGCGCAAACCTAACTTATTTCAACATTTCCGACCACAAGCCATCCATAAACATCAAGAAAATATCTGATGCAACAAAAATGTATACTAACATTTGAACGAAATAAATTCCTTTTGTCGTAAAAAAATCAAAGTTTGTTTACCTTTTAGGCCTATCTTAAGAAGGTTTGTTTACATTTTAAGCCTATGTAAACAAAGGTTTGTTTATATTTTAAGCCTACGTAAACAACGGTTTGTTTACATATTCTGGCAAATAAAATATTGCTTTGTTTACATTGTGACAAATGTTTTATTTATTATATAAAGTGAATGTAAACAAAGGTTTGTTTACATTCAAAACGCATGTAAACAAAGGTTTGTTTACATTCAAAACGCATGTAAACAAAGGTTTGTTTTTCTTCACAGGATTAATTATGTGCCATTATTGCTTTTGCCGCAAAAAAATTCATATTCTCCCAAACGAAATATTTTTACACGTCACTTTTTTCTTTAACTTCATCCAAGATTTTGCTACGGCGAAAGACCGCCCAGATAATAAAAACGAAAGTAGCAAGTTTATCGGCCAAGCGTCGACACCTACCGCGAGGTCTGCAATTAGCGAAACCCGTTCTCGCGGCATAATTCGGCATAATATACTTTCGGCTGAACTTTGATCGCGCGGGTCGTGACTCCGCCAACAGTTGCGCGTTTTCACCGGAAGCGCGCGCTATCTCGCGGGGAAAAGCGCGGCCTATCCACGAGCCGCGTCGGGAATTCAAATTAGCTTAGAAAGTTCAGGGTCACGAAAGCGTACGGTTGCGTGCGTGCGCGCATCGGTTAACGTTAATGTTAACCGCGGCTTGCACGTAGCCGGTGAACGCCGAGATAAACAAATTAATTATGCCGCGGATCGGGGAAAAACGGCCGACTGATTTATAATTATCGCGTACGCGGCGCTTCGTTTAAACGATCGCGCGCGCGCGTGAATTTTTTGCTGCATGCAGATGATGATGTATCGAGCTACTTTGTTTTTATGGGAGGTTCCGCCGCAAATGAGGGGGAATGGATGATGGAAAAGATGCCGCGCGCTCGAAAGTGGCGTCTAATTTAAGTTGCCAGTGATGGTTAGGTGGCATTACAATTATTATCAATTCGCGAACGGGTGATCGGGCATTCGGATCGGAGAGACGCTTTTTCTTGTTGAGGGCGATTTCGAGTTGATTGCAGAGCAAAAGAAAGTGTTGCAGTTCTAACACTTCTGTAATGGTATACGCAAAGAAAGTGATACTATGAAAAGGACTCCGACCCGAAAATTTTCTTTGAAGAAGATACCTTTTGTTAGGAAAAGAATTTGTTTCAAAACTAAGGGATACTCTATATGGATAGAAAAAATCATATTTTTCTCAGTGTAGAAGACATTTTTCAGTTTTAAGCTAGAGTTGAAAAAAATGTTTCATGTTTTACTATCTATAATTCCAAAAAAACGGTATTGGACAAAAATGTTTCAGCCAGAAGCGTTAGGAAAAATGATACCGAAAATGTAGGCTTGAATATGAATTTTCAACTGAAATCGTATTCTAAATTTGTCTATTCTTCTGATTCACAACATGATATTCTACTACTTCAACCAATAAGGTCATCGGATACATTTGTATTAGCCAATCAACGTCCCTAATACTACACAGTATCCTTTTCTTCTTATATATTCCCACAAGAAGAGAATTTCCGGAAGTTCTTGCTTCGATTCAACTACTAATTTGAACATTACCGTCCAATATTAATTTAAAACGCCAATCAGGCTAACGGTAATTGATTAATTTCGCGATCTCGGTAAACTGATACAGCCGTTAAAACCTTCGTGTCGCAGATACCTCGTCGTCGCGTTGCATTTCTAGATTTAGTTTTCCACCAGCGAAAAATGCGCCGCGATATTTTCATTTGATAGTCCGGACCGACCCGAGTGAAATCCTAATGGATTCCACGTAACTCCCGATAAAAAGCCCGAGTTCAGCAGTACCCTGCTGAATCTCGAACGAATCTAGGCGAATTCCGAATAAATGTTAAACGGCCTCCAAATGACTCTACTTTGTAACACTTACATGCAATTATGCGTAAGATAATATGGATTGTCACAATCTGCAGACCTCGCTGGTTGGGATTTCTATGATTTTAGATAGTGCAACTTTCTAGACACTTACTGCCTTTTTATCGTACCTATAAAATTTTGCCTGCGGTCAAAGTTTAGAGAATTCACTCCTACCCAAAACGATAACCAATCAGCAAAATTATACTTCATCAACTGACTTTTGACTTGTACAACTCAGCCAATCAGCTCAAATCTCTCCTCTCAGTTCAATCTCTAATTGACATTCCGTAACAGTGGCCTCTGCTCGCTGCAGCGGATGAAAAAGTGCAGCGAATTAAAAGGTCCGGCGCGGTCTTATTCTCACGATTAACATAATCGAGCGAAACACCCCGCATATCGGTCAGCTTTCGAGATTGTCATCAGCCGAGCTTGGGAAGGACGTAACGACGATCGGCACGCTGAGTAAAACATAAAAGTTTAACGAGCGGCGCTGTAAAGCTAATTGAGGACGAGGGCGGCTTGCGCCGCGGAAGTTTCGCGAGGTGGACGAATGCGCGTTTCAAGAGTCAATCACTTTTATCGGGAGCCGATCGACGTCGACTGACCAAAGGCCTGGGCCGCGTACCGGCAGCCAAGCAGAGCCGGATCGGGAGTCGATCACGCCGCACTCTTTCGCTTAACTCGTTTTTTGATATCATGCGGCTGATTACAAGTAAATATGCGGCATATTAAATGCGAAATGAAAAAACGCAAGTGACTGAAGGGGAAACGTTCAATGGCATGACTGACGCATTACGCCGCCGCGCCGGCGAATCTGTCAGCCGTCTTTTTCAGGTTAGATCGATGAACGTTTGTTCAATTCGTTTGGTACTTTGTAGATTTCAAAGTGGAGATAAAGTTGTTGGTAAAAATGTGTTATTTACGAGGGGGAATGTTATTATTTATTCGGATGGGGGAGTGTCGGGATATTTTTTTTATTTCGTTGGAATAATGAAGGCATTTTTATTTGGTTGATTGACTCATACTGGGAGTAAATTTTTTATATCGGATATTGGTGATATAAATGAAATAATAGCTTTATGCTTTATTTAAATTTATCTCAGTGGCTTTGAATTACAGATACTAATTATCTAAACCCTTGTAGAAATAAAGTCTAAAAATGTCTGAAAATGTCTGAAAATGTCTGAAAACGTCTGACCTGCATCATTCAAACGACAAACATTTTCGTTTTCTTGTCGTATTTGTTCGGACCATTTCAGACTTTTTCAGAGAAATTCAGATTTAAAATACGAATTTAAATAGAACTTCTGAACGAGCCCTGAAAGTATCACTACTTTGGCCGAGTGCTTATACTTCCAGACTTCTGCGTTATAGGTCATGGGTTCGAGTCCCAGCTATGGTATTTTTTAAACCGGTATCGTCTTTGTCAGAGAATTGCATACTTTTTCAGAGAATGACAGAATTTTTCAGATGACAGAGAGTTTCAGAGTTTTGTAGAGATTTATGGTAATTGAAGTCTGAAATTCTCTTAAAAAGTGTGAAAAAGTCTGTAATGGTCCGAACAACTGGTCCGAATACTGCACATCAGACGACTTCTGACATTTTCAGACTTTTTCAGACATTTTCAGAGTTTACTCTCGGGTTGCAGTACATATCCAAATAAATCTGAAAATGTCTGAATAGGTCTGAAGCAGTATCGAAATTGGGACCTTTCAGACTTTTTCTCAGTCTTGTTATTTCTAAAAGGGAATGAGTTATTTTCATAATTATCTAACCATTTCGATAATAAATTAGACGACATGCAAATGTAGTAATTTGTTTATTATCGCTATTTATTCATACAATGTTTTTACAATTATCTGATTAGTAATTACTCTCCACTAGATAGTTTATATTATTTATATAAAAATGAGCCCACTCCAGACGAAATTAGCAATTAATTCACATTCCACTAAACAACTTTCATTAGTGATCTAACGAGACTTTTTGTTTTTGTTTCAGGTAAGATGGCTGACCTAACTGTTCCGTCTCCTCCGATAAGTATAATCGCAAAACACAACTTTTTCATCATCATTTTCATCCTCGAACAACATTCATTCAAATCTTTCAATTCTAACAATTCAGTGCAACAACTCAATAGACTTGAAAACTACGTTCTGTGCACAGAAAATTTGCACTCTGTATAAGAACCACAAATTTTAAGCATACACTACAAATCCTATTGGTTGAATTAGTTCTTACATGTTGGGCCAACCAATCAAAATTAGCTATGCATACTTCATATGTCTTTAACTTATACAATCAGAACATCTTCTATATATACAGAACGTTCTTTTCTCAATTTCCCTTCTTACATCCCACATTTCTTGCCTCCCAACTTAGTAAAATTTCCTCGATACCACATCCAAACAAAGTTCGA
This sequence comes from Ceratoteleas bidentatus, assembly GCA_022817645.1. Lineage (NCBI taxonomy): Eukaryota > Metazoa > Arthropoda > Insecta > Hymenoptera > Scelionidae > Ceratoteleas > Ceratoteleas bidentatus. The sequence continues at coordinate 6,343 of JABFPB010003910.1, read as the reverse complement.
ATGCAATCGGCAAACGACGTCGGCGAAAACGCTCAAACGAAACGCCGAATGATAGAATGCGCTTGCAGTGATAAATGAACATTGTTAGCGCTCGGGCGAACAAAAATGGGGACTTCCCTCATTCCGCAGCGTCTAATTACGGCGTTAATTATTCTGAATTCGCCACGTGTTCGACCTCTGGCAGCGCCGAGAGCTGCGCATTCGCATAACGGCCGCGCGAATGTAAAATGCCGATTGGCACACATGTCGGGCTCCGCCATTAAGGAACACATCAGATGAAGCGGTTATAACTGCATTAACCGTCTCCAATATGTAATGACTTCGCGATTAACGACTGTCGTAAATGCACCCGGAGCGAGGCCGCTCGTTCGCGGTCACGTGTTTCCCGGAATGAACGATTAATGCTTCCGGTATACGTTGACAGCTAATCCGCGTTTAATGCCCGACGAGATAATGACCGCTCATTATTTGCATCTTTGCGCGGATTCTGCAGATTTGTTACTGATCGCGTTTTTTCGGTAGTTTGCGTTCGCGAAATAATTGTAGAAACCCTTGTAAAAATAAAATCTCTGAAAATATCTGAAAATCTTTGAAAAATGCTATGAAAACATCCGAAAATCTCTGAATGCCTCTGAAATCTCTGAAAACCTCTGAAAACTGTCAGAATTTTTCAGAGATTTTCCTGAAATATTATTTAAATAATATTTTTATATTATTTAAATACTCAGAAAATTTCTGAAATTCTCTGAAAAATTCTGAAAAAATTGGGACTGTCACAGTTTTTTCAGAATTTTTCAGAGATTTTGAGACTTTCCTCTGAAAACTCTAATAATTCCAATTTTCAGAAGTTTTCAAAGATTTTAAGAGATTTTCAGACATTTTCAGAGATTTTCAAAGGAATTCAGAAATTTTCAGAAATTTTTCAGGGCATTTTTTGAGAGTTTAAGAGATTTTATTTCTACAAGGAAATGTATAAAAGTTAGGTTAAATTTACTTAACTGTTGGGATGGAGAGACGCCCGAAGAGGTTATATAATGTAGAAAAAAATTGTCAGACGGTCAGCGTAAGGAGACGAGTATTTTAACGCGATAAAAATCAATATTGACAGAGCGTGTAAGACGGTGATTCAATGTAGAAATGCAGGCTGATTTAAAGTTCAGTGTCAGTCTTTTTTTAACGAGCATTTGCATAATAATTGCGAGTAAATCAAGGTGCAATTATAAAGCAAATATTACGACATGTTATATCAAATAAATCATATAGATTCAAGATTACATTGCACTGTTTGCTGAATAATTTCGCGCGGTTATTTGTGAGCGTACGCGCAAAATTTATTCCTGTGTTGTTAGAAATAATAGGGTCGTGCACACGTTGCGCAATTATTTACTATTAAGTTAAGTTAATAGATTGTCATTCTTTCCGAGAGAGGGTCAGGACAGCCGTCACGCTTTAGCATTTTGCATAAAAATTATTATGTTTCATTGTTTATTGACTTTGGTCGGTTTAAAGGTTTTCCCGATTGATTGAATAAAACTGATGCCGATCCATCTTCTGGAAGATATCATCTGGATCTCTTTGGACTTATAAAATAGAATTAGTGAGACTAGAGCTACGAGACCTGAGTTTTTTAAAATCTTGTTATAATACCAGCAAAATCGTTTCATTCTTAATAATTAAAGAATAAAAGAATATAAAAAAAATAAAATAATAAAAATCATTCTTTTAATTTCATAATTAAAAGAAATATTTGCATAAATAACGGATTATAACTATTTTCTCGGGTGTAAATTGAACTTTTGCCTTTTCCCATTTATATCTGTAATTCTGTTTCTATTATATATAAAAATTTGATAAAGCATGTTCAATGAACAGTTCAGTGGTCAAATGCGAATATCTTACTGTTACTTATATATTTTATTATGTTTGTCTTGTGTTTTGCATTCCTTTTGAATTGATTAAACATTTGAACTGATTTTTCGAATTTTATATAAAATAGATACAGAACTACAGAAGTAAATGCAAAAAAAGGTAAAAGTTCAATTTACAAGCTACTACTATTATTTTCAGTATTTACTTTTTATATTGAAATTGATGTAACTTGAAATCGATTAAAATGAATTAATCAAAATTCTTTCGTAAACAAATCTTTTATAAAGAACAGTCACTGTATCAAATCTGACTAAATCTGATAAAAACTGGGTGATAAAAATATCACTTAATTTAATGATAATTTGTTTTTTTGTAAGGGCATCACCATAATTTAACGAAATTTGTTTTGCTTGTAATTTAATTGTAATTTAAGTGGTGGGTCGGAACATGCCACATCCAATAGCGAAGTATTCAAACTAAGAAAAACAACATATAAAAAATTGGGATTTTTATCGATTTTTCTCGACTCGCACCTCCCCCCGACACTGAATCATTTAAATAATTTTTAAATTGCAATCAGCATCCCCCGCAATTATTTGCTTCCATTAGTCACGTCGCGCCTCAACCCGCACGATCCGCCGCGGCTCCGCTCTTTTCCGCGCATCGAAGTCTCCAGCAGCTCGCGCACGTTTGTCGCGAAAACGCGACGCGCGACGCCGCTCCGATATGATTTGCGGCCGCTGAACCGAATCGCATCGATTTATCGCGAACGCGCGCTTATCCCGGACTCGCTCGGTGCGTTAATGGCGAATTATTGCCGTCCGGGCAGACATTTATCAGCGACTTATCCGACGACAGAAAGCCGTGCCGAACCCGCAATTTGCTGCGATTGATATTCTGACCAATTACCCGTGTTTATAACAAAAAGCGACCTCTGACTCCGATACGGATCTTTATTGAAACGACCGGTCAAAAGATTTATCTCCGGTCATTAATCACGCGGAACGTTCGCCAGTCGGAAAATGTACGCGAGAAAATGCGGCGGGACGGTTTTCGCGCAACGTGCAATTAAATTGCAAATATCGCGAGACGGTTTCAGGCGTTAGAGGGGAAATTCGTTTGTAAGCGGGAAGGTCGTCCGGCGGCGCGCGAGACGACTTGTTTAATGCGATTTCCACGTTCGCCTGGCACCGTGCAATTATTCCGCAGGTGTCTTTTAAAAGGTTCGTGCGTACTTTTAGTTTTGCCAAGCCGCGTGCAGGAAAACGCGCCGACTAATAGATTCGTTTGCGGCGCGTTGTGTTGCGCGGCATGGCAATCACGTGCGACATCCCGTCGCGTGCATTTTCATGCGCGGCCAGATATCGCTCGGGCAAAATCGCGCAACACCGCCCGAGATGCCGCGTGATTACATGGGGATCAACGTAATGATAGGAGCTGATTTTCAGTGGGACGAACTACACGCATTCCGGCGTGTAGTTCTCTTCTCCTTTCAACCGATCCACTGCATTATCAATTTGGCGACTGAATATCCTTAACACGTATGTGACAATAATGTGCCAATCTTGTTATTACTGCTGAACTACCCGCAGGAATGTATAATGTGCCAAACTTGTTATTACTGATGAACTACCCGCAGGAATGCGTGTAGTTCAGCAGTAATAACAAGTTTGGCACATTATTGTCACATACGTGTTAAGGATACTCAGTCACCAAATTGATAATGCAGTGGATCGATTGAAAGGAGAAGAGTAGACTAGTTTCAATGTCGGATGTGCATTTCGTTGCTATAGTTGAAAAATATTACAAGGTGATTTTTGTTGAAAAATGTTACGTGACTATTTTATTAAACACTGACTTGTAACGTTCTTCAACCAAAAATTGTTTGTAATGTATTTTGATTATGATATGCACGGGAAAAAATGTTGATGCTAATTAACATAAGATTCAATGTTGAGACATCGAAAAAAAACATTTCATGAGAAATAATGTTGATGCTAAATCAACATGTTTCTTATGCTAAAATCCAGTACTTTTATAAGTTGAGACATCAATGTTAATTCAACATTGAACGTGTTGTTCTTAAGTGACAATACACATGACAGATGTTAACTTAGCAGATATTCCATGCTGTATCTGCCTCAATGCAGATACAGCATTTCTTATTCCACTACAAAAAGTAAAAAAAATATCCTTTTGGATATTTCAATAAAAACAATTTTTGAGTGATTTTTCTCAGTACATAGTTAAGTAACAATATTTATACAAATTCGAAAAGAAAAATATAAGGGATAGTTATATTTTTTAATGTAAAATAAAAGTAAAATAAAAATAAATAAAAACCTTCGTATTTTTAACAGTACAATAAGTTTTTGAATTTATTTACGGATACTTGCAATTTTCATATATGTTTAGGTATAAAATGTTAATTTTGCTATATACTATCACATCTGTGGTTTTGAAGAAAAACCAGTTAAGTCACATTTTTTGACAAATTTGGTTAAGAGCGGAAATTAATATATTTGTATGTATATTTTCATTTGGGAACGTCGAAATGTTATTATCTGATGTATATTTTGCTCAATTTTGAGAAAACGTAACTAGTGAAGTGTCATTTTTTAGGAAAATCCAGTTAAGTGCGCCCGTTTTGAGGAATAACCAGTTAAGTTCCCATTCAAAATACATAGGAAAACTTAAATTTAATTTTGGTAACTTAAACATTATATTTTACCTTTATTTTGCATTAGAAATGGTATCCAATAGATATAAAGAAGATTGATATAAAAATGCAAAAGTTTACTTTTGAAACTTTAAACGCAAATATCTCAAAATCACAAAAAAGTGACTTAACTGGTTTTTCCTCAAAACCACAGATATGTACTAAGGAAACTTGGAGAAGTTGGGAATTTGGTCGTGGAGGTCAAAAAGTCAGGGAAATTGTTCGTGAATATTATTTCAAGAAAAAATAATATGCATATAAAAAATATTTTTACTCATATGTTGATAAATTCAAAACTTGTATTGGAAAATTTGGAGGAAAATGGTAAATGTATATGGAAAACCGGGAAAGGTCAGGGAAATTTTGCGGTGACAATAAATGGTCGCCTTGATACATATATATGTGTTATACATATATTATAAATATATGTAACATTGATGTTCTAGGGTTCTAGAGTCGTATTAAAACGAATTTCATTAAAACGAATTAATTGGTTTTTATTAAAACTAGGATTCAAAATGACTGAAACGGAGTGGATTGTAGAAAGTGTAGAAAAAAGGTCCATTGTTGGGATTTTAACGTTTGGTCTCACGCTGACCACTTTAACCGATGTGCTTAACCGTCGCCAGATAGTTGACACAATCAGAGGTCAGGCCGAAAAAATAAAAAGTGAATCCTTTATTGAAAATAAAAGTTTAATTCATATGAAAACGAATAAGGGATTCACAATTTTGATAATTAATTCAGTGTGGCATATTCAAAATCATCTACTGGCCTACATGATTAATTCAAGAAATTTTCTATCAGATGGATTGAAGTGCGAATTAAAAGTTCGGTCAAAGACATTCGATTCGAGTCATATGTTTCGAATCATTTTCAGAATTACTCAAAATGAAACTTTACTTTCAGAATTAAAATAAGATAATAATAATTAAAATCGACAATTTAATATACTGCATTTATTTTTGCACTTCTTATTGGAAAGAAATGTGACACTTTTTATACAGGAATTTACGGTTTAACGGACTTAGTACCAAAAATTTGAAAACAATGTGAATAATAAAATTGAATAAAAATACTTTATTCGAGAAAGATATGGGATTGGAACTGTCACCTATTCCTCTCGTGAAAGACCCACAAACAAGATTTCCGAGCAACATCCTTAAATCGCATTCTTAAATGGGTATCCTACATATGAATTCTGAATAAGGAAAGTACATGTGATCACTAAAGGGGAATCCTGCATATGATTTTTACATGAAATCCCAGTGAACCAAACGTGGGATTACCTCAAAATTGGTCAAAAATGGGACAAAAAACAACCAATATTTGAACAAATAAACTCCTCTGGGCAAATACTGGCCAATTCTGGGACTACCTGGTCCACTGGGTATATGTTTTAAAAAAGTTCTTCAAAACAAATATAATTTTAAAAATAATTAAATAGAACATCGTGTAGTTAAATTAGTAGTCAAATTTGTTTCAGTTTAGAATAATCTTTTATTCGTTGGTTAAGAAAGCCCAATGAAGCTTGGAAGTTGCTTCCAGATTATGAAAAAAAGTATCCGATTGTAAGAAATACCCAAGATGACATTTTTTAACAATTACTTTAATGTTTTTTTTAAACATCTTAAAGTTTTACAGTTTTAGTTAAGTTAAAACAACTTATCTTAAAGAATTCCCGTTTAAAAGAATTTAAATATTACTGTAGAAAATTCCGCATATCTTTTCACGAATTTATATTTTGACCAGAAC